>SNQJ01S0050582.1:40367-86966 GCA_010110895.2 Picea sitchensis
AATTAACTCTTGGAAATCATAGAACATGATGAATTAAACTTGATTTAATCATTAAACATGAATTACACGTACCTTATGCCGATCATACCATTTTATCATCAAATTGTTCAAAAAGATCCTTCAAAATATGAAAAACACATATATACATATGGCAAAAGTGTATAATAACTGTCATGAAAATGATCATATCTCGGGCCCAACAGGAGCAGTGACTACATTGAAGTATGGTTCTAGACAATCCATAATATTCCTTCATTGTTCGACATCTCTTAGCACCATATCAATCAGAGCAATTGATTCGTCATATTCTGGTATCTATCAAAGAACATTTTTCAAACTTGAATATGAGTATATTTGTAATCTTGTTATGTGCATGGCTCCATTGGAAATACTCCTACACTTGAGAAAATGTTCCCTTTTCCAACTAAGGTAGGGTAGTTTAGATAAATAAATGAATAAATAAAATAGTAAAGAGAAAAATAATTCCAGATGTGAAAACCAGGTTACTGATGCAACTGGACAAGATTTTTATATGATGATGTTGATTCTTTCAATTATGGTTCTTCAAATTATTTTTTCGATGCTCGTATTGGATGATGTGGGATTATTTAAGGCCCTCCTTCCAATACACCTTGTTCCATTGACTCCAACACACTATCTGGGATCAAGGTTAGATATTCGATATGGTTTAAGACTCTATGATTTCCTGACAGCTTACAACATGTAGCAGAATAAGTTAGGTGAAGGTGATTAACCAAGATGAAAGAGACTCTTCATGGAGATGTAGTAATTTTTTTATTTAATCCAAAAAAGGGGTTCTATGTTCCTGTAACAAGTTTCCCTATTCCTGTAGCAAACTATGTTCTCGTAACAAACTCCCTTCTGTCTATTTCTATTCCAGCATCAACATTCAGTTTCATTTTTAGCTCAAATTTTGAAGTTTTCAAAAGTACAATCCTAATAGTAATAAAGAAGGTAGAGACATTCAAATCCGAATTGTCAGTAAGACACATGTGTTCTTGCAAAGACCAGCAGTATGCTCAGAATCCAATAAATTTGAATCAACAACAATACCAACATTCAAGTAATTATCAACATTTTTCTTGATCACTTCTTTCGACAGTCACAAATTATGCATCAAATTGTTGAAAGTTTCTTGATTTAATTTCAAACAGTTAATATTAGTATTTCCAAGAAATTAGCATCAACAAAATACCTTCTAGCATCAATTTCTCTCAACAATGTTCAAAATTTCAAAGTTATTCCTTCAGGATTACACAAAGGCATGTTCCTATGATCGAAGATAAATTGTTCTGGCAATCAAAGGTTTGATCAAGTAATTGAAGATTTTTTTGCAAAGAAATAGGTTATAAAAGGATTTCAATATGCTCTAGTTAAATAAGTTATTCCTCAAAACTCGGGGGTTCTAGGTTTTGCATAATTTAGAAATTTGGGATCTATCATCTTCATAAATCTGGTAGCACTTCGATGTTTTGAATGGTTGTGCCTCCTATGGGAGAATTCAAGCATCTAAGTTTTGTTCGGAATGACATTGTCATGCTTCTATGTTGCTCGAATGAACCCAACAGTTGTAAACCAAGTCATGGGCTCGTGGTCAAAATTCCAGTCAACCCCCAAGCAAGAACCTCTAGCGCACATCAGATTTAGCAACTTGAAGACTAATTCGTGACATGGTGGCACACCTCCAAATGACAAATGGTTGCATGGTTTTGTTTGTAAGGATTATGATTTGGTTTGTGTTCTTCAAAAGTAGCTTCAAGACAAACCATGAAAAAGTGCCAACTCGCAATAGTTCTAGCAACTTTACAGTCCGAGCTCTTTCAGTTGGTCTTCAACAAATTTCTTTCCAAACCATGTAGCCAGAGCTTCAGTGTTTTTCTCTCAGATCATGATGCATCAACAGAGGTAATTGGAAATCTAGTAGCACCTTGATGATTTGTATAGTAGTGGTCATTGGGAATGAAATCCATCATTTGGGTTTTGTTTAGAATGATGATGAGATCCTTTCATGTTTATCAAATCACCTCAAATCTCAGTGGCAAAGTCGTGGGTGACCGGTCAAACCTTTAGTCAATGCCCAGACAAGAACTTCCAACAACAACCTCTCTAGCACACCAAGTTTAATATACATTTCTTCCATCATATCAAAGATGGACAAGCCGGAGCAAAGGAAAAGGTGAGTTGGGTAAGCAATTTATTTCTCTATGTAGTCATCTAACTTGGGAACTCATGCACATGAGACTCTTAAAGCTTTTACATATTCCCCCATCCCTTCATTCCTTGATTGTCCATTTCTCTGTGGCATTGATAACTTTGTAAAGACTAAGTATAAAACATACCCCTTTTACATTTAAGTCTTGCATCACACAAATGTATGCCAAATTTTGTAGTAAAACATCATTCCAATATCCATGTATCGTATTTGAAATATATCACCAAGAACAAGAAAACCTCATTACTGCAATATAATATAATTAGAATGCAGTTCGTTGTATCTTATTCATCCTTTCCTTGCCAAAATAAAAAGAATATATATATAATAAAAAAAGAAGGAACCGATGAGAAAGAAGTAAAAAAGCAATGATGATATGTAGGGGATTGAAGACTACAAGCACACTTTATTGTCTGGGCAACATTTCATTTATATCCTTGTTGCATGAGGACATGCAAAAACTTGAGTGTGGGGGAGATGTTGAGCATCAAATTCAACATGTTTTCAATAGCTATTTAACCAATTATCTTATAATTTATCCTTTATCTTTCACTTATTTGTCACTTCCATCACCATATATTATCATGCATTATCCACTTTCACAACATGCAAGCTTCATGTGACATGTGAGCACTAATATGGTTGATTTCCCTGTTTTGATGGTTACTTGGAATGGATTTTGTGGTTTCCTGACAACTTTCAAAAGTCTAGTTGTTTATATGACATTTTCCATAAATAGAGTAGCACCTTTGCTATCGGTTTTCCTGTAGCAGACAGTCTCTAGGGGCAGTTTTGCCACATCATTTGCAAGCAAGTAAGGAATAATTTGGACATTTTGCAAAAAGGGTTTTGTGCATAATATAGCCATTTAGGTGTCTAAAGGGTAGATTTCTCAAAAAGTGCAGAACAAGGACTGTATGGGCATATCTTCAAATGGATTTTTATGATGATTTCGAGAATTCTTGTAGCAGACTATCATCTTGCGAAATATGGTAGCAGTGAAGAATTTCGCCTCCTAGGTGAGTCTGGGAATATGGATTTCATTGGGACTGATGTTGTTATGATTGTATGCAACCACCATTGTCTTAATCAAGCTAAAACCAAGATGTGATGGTTGTAGATGTTGAAAATACTGAGAGGGGGGGTGAAACAGTATTACCTTCTTTTTTTAAACAATTAGCAATTACTTTGTTATTATTAATCACCAAAATAGATCGACAATGGACTTGTATTTAAAATAAATTATATAAATATAATTCAACAAGCATTACAAAATTTGCAAAGAATAATCTTGTGTTTTGTGAAGGACACCAATCCTCTTTAGAGGACCAACTCGTGGAGACACAAATCCCCTTCTTCAGGGCACCAACCCTAGGAAGCACCAACTCCCTTGTCTTTAGGGAACCAACCCTAGGAAGCACCAAACTTCCTTATTTTCACACTTTTCTTAGTAAAGGATATGAATCCTTTGTTGCTCGTCCCTTTCACCCTCACTGCATAAGTATCTTCAGCTTTCCTTCTTGGACTCTACTTATGCTTTTGATCTTTTGATTTGGACTGGAGAGACACCTTCTTCTCATAATTCTTTATTGTTTATATAGTCTTCCAACTAGTTTAAGATTTGAAGCATTGTGTCCCTTTATTTGAACTTTGAATCATTGCACCTCTTTATTTAAATGATAATATTAAACTTTAAATAATATCATTTTCCTTTTTTATTTCTTTATTCATAATGCTCATGATTTAACTCTTCTTTAATCATGACTCTGTATCGGCTCATTAGTCTACAGATCTCGAATTGTTGTGACTTCAATTCTTAATCAATAGGCGCTCCCTTCAACAAAAATTCATGTGACTGCGAGCTCGAAACCATGAGCTTATCCATTCCAAGCATTATTTTATTAGCACTTTCTTCTTCCGCATCCGATGGCTTATTTACTTCTAGACCCTTTAGCTTCTTTACCTTATCACATGACCGGTGTTGGAACCGAGTTCTCCGGTACTTCGTCCTTCGGGACTTTCATCCTTTGTAGTCATTCAATCCTCCCAGAGTACATTTTGTCGAAGTGTGTATACTATATTCACTAGTAGATCATATGGTCAATATTTAAACTTCTATTAGATGGACGATCCTAGCTTATCCAAAGGCTTCAAATAAATCAACAGTCAGGACTTAATCAAGAGTTGAGATGAATGGTTCTCGTTCACTCTGGGACTTCGGTTATTCATGGATCCAGAAATCTGGAGTAGAGAAATCCCTCTAGAGGTTTACCTACCAAATAAGTCATAGAATGGCAGTGATCGCTTGCTCTCGGTTAACACCTATGCTTACGCTATCCTTCCGTTATGCTTGTTCAACGGTCGAGAACGCTCCCGAAGTAGATCAATGGTTAGTGTTACTTCGTGATTTCGACTTTCGGTGCTTCAGATATTTTTGCTGGTAAGAGAAGATGGATATCCCTAGAGGATGTAGTCCTGGAGTGATGTAGATTGTTGACGTCACTATTTACGTGGCACTGACTGAGTGGTTTCCACGTGTCACCTTGATTTGTGACTTTCGTATACCTAATGTGCCAACTATACCTTGACACTTGTCGCTAGCCAATTAGGCCACGTGTCATATTTGTCTTTTGCTACATGTCTCACTTTGTGGCTTTGGTACTTCATGGATTTGGGAGTTTTGGAACTTTTATACCATCCTTCGATCATTGTCAAAGTGCCAAATAGATCTACCACCATAGATTCTCAACTGTATTGATCTTATGGACTTTGTTTATTCTATAACTCCAGGGTTCGGGAGTCCTTTGTTTACCTGATCTGCTTATTGTCAGAGTAGGTCAAGGCAGGATTTGACCACATTCTTACTTAGCATGCTCTGACGGTTTCAATATTTTTACTCCAGATCAACAGTTGACAGAATTTTCTATTCTTCCTCTGATCCGACGGTTGACAGGAGTTCGTGACTTCGGGGCTTCGGCCTTTAGGTAAACTTACCTGTTTCAGACTCCTTTTCATTGGAGTGGTCAGTGTCGGAGTTGATCACCTTCTTTTCTTTAGTGTGATCTGATAGTTTAACATTTCCATTCCAAATTGAATCTTGATCCAATCGCTGGGAAACCATCTGAAGCTCCTTCCTTATCTCTAATAGTCGTCGAAGTGGAAAAGTGGCGAAGTGTTGAAGTAACTTATCTGCTACTTGATCCAACGATCCATAATGTTATTCTAATAGTTGATATTTAATCCTTCCCAACCTATGACTTCACCTTGATCTAACGATCTCGTATTGTCATGAACTAAGAATGAACAGATTCATGTAACTCGATCCTTTACAAAAGGATTTCTTCACTCACAGAACTCTATCTCATGTGTTACTTCAAATGTGTCATCTCTTATGAGCTTCGATTAATGTTATTCCTTACGAGATTTGTGTTTATACTGGATTCTTCTACACCCTGTTGACATCAATGACAATATCATACTATTGTGTCCAACATTCTCCCCCTTAGGCATTGATGGCAACCTTTTCTTTGAAATATTTTTATTTCTGCTCCTTATCAATTTCCTCCCCCTTTGACAGCAATGAATGAGAGGATATTTCTTCGCTCCCCTTGTGGTCATGCTCCCCCTGACCATGTGCCCGTTTTCTTCTGATGTGACTTTTTTGGTTTTAATGAGGTATGTGAATTGCTCCCAATTTTTGTCGAATATTTTCAAAGGTACTTTTGGGAAAAGGTTTTTTGAATATGTCTGCAATTTGTTCTTTGGTGTTCACATACACTATTTTAACCACTCTTTGAGTAACCTGATCTCTCAAGAAATGGTATTTGATTGGGATGTGTTTGGTTTTAGAATGCATTACTAGATTTTTAGAGATGCTTATGGCACTAGTGTTATCGCAATTAATTGTAATGGGATCATCATATCTTATTTGTAAATCTTCTAAAGTTTGTTTCATCCAAAGAACTTGTGTGCAGCAGGATGCAACAACAATGTATTTTTCCTCTGTTGTGGATAGTGATGTGGATGTTTGTTTCTTACTTAGCCACGCTACCATATATTTTCCTAAAAAAAATGCTCCTCCATTGGTGCTTTTCCTATCATCTATACTATCGGCCCAAACTGCACCAATGTATTGAGTTAGATTGAAGTCTTTATCTTTTGAATACCATAATCCAAGTTCTAAGGTACCTTTAAGATATCTTAATATTCTCTTTATTGCTTTTAAGTGAGTTTCTTTAGGTGCAGATTGAAATCTCTCCACGAGTCCTACAACTTGCATGATGTCAATTCTTGTTGTTGTTGAATAGAGAAGACTTCAAACCATTGATTTGTACATCGTTTGGTCCACTTTTGGTGAGTCGTCTTCTAGTCTTAGTTTAAATCCACTGACCATGGGAGTACTCATAGATTTATTGTCTTCCATTTGGAATTTGTTTATCATTTCCTTGATATATTTGGCTTGGGAAACAAATATTCTTTTTTTTGTTTGAGTTACTTGTAAACTTAAGAAGAAGGACAATTATCCCAGCATAGACATTTCAAATTCTTCTTGCATTTTGGTTGCAAAATTTCTGCTTTGTATAGTAAGATTACTTCCAAATATGATATCATCTACATATACCACCACAATAATCATGTTTTGATCCTCAATTTTGATGTATAAGTTGGTGTCGGTAGTCCCTCTCTTATATCCTTGTTTTTGCAGGTACTGATCAAGCCTTGAGAACCATGCTCTGGGGGCTTGTTTAAGACCATACATGGCCTTTTTTTAGATTGCACACATAGTCCTAATTTTATGTTAAAATGAATCCTTTTGGTTGGTCAATGTAGACTTATTTTTCTAGTGTTCCATTAAGGAATGTTGACTTGACATCCATCTGATAGATTTTGAAATTTTTTAAGCATGCAAATGCCAGGAACATTCTGATGGCCTCAAGTCTTGATATTGGAGCAAAAGTATCATTAAAATCAATACCTTCCACTTGGGAATATATTTTCAAACTAATCTGGCTTTATTCTTTATAATCTCCCCATTTTCATTTAGTTTGTTCTTGAAGATCCACTTAGTTGTTACAATATTCTTGTCCTTCGGTCTTGGAACTAGTTCCCAATTCTAGTTATTCTCTATTTGGTTTACTTCTTCATTCATTGTTTTTATCCAATCTTTACTTTTGCTAGCTTCTTTAAATGATTTAGGCTCTATCATAGACAACGTTGCATGTTCTGAGTCAAATGTGAGTTTCCTTCTTGTTTCTACTCCTCCATTTTTATTTCCAATGATTTGACTCTTACGATGATTCTTTTGACCTCTTTTTGATGGAGCTTTTGGAAAGGTCGTTTCTTCATTGTCTTCTTCATCGGTGTATGGTTCATTTTCCTATGTTTCATTATCATCATATTCTTGCTGAGATTCTACATCATCATCTTCTTCCTGATATTTTTTATCAATTTTTTATATGTCTTGGGATATGCTCTTCTTTAGTTTTAGATCATCTATCTTTACATTGGCACTTTCCACTATATTTAGTAGCATAAGATTATAACATCTATATGATTTCTTATTAAGTGAATACCCTAAAAATATACCTTCATCAGATCTTGGATCAAACTTCCCTAAATTATATTCATCATTCTTAATGTAACATTTACTTCCAAAAACTATAAAGTATTTTACAGATGTTGGCCTGCCAAACCATAGTTCATAAGGAGTTTTGTCATGGTTGGGTCTCAACTGAGCTCGATTAAGTATGTGGACTGTTGTGCAAATTGCATCTCTCCAGAATTTGTCTGGAATCTTGGCTTCATTTAGCATGGTTCTTGCAGCTTCTTGAATCGTTATGTTTTTCCTTTATACCACTCCATTCTGTTGAGGAGTCCTGGGAGCTGAAAACTGTTTTTTGATACCATGATTTTCACATAATTGAATGAACTCTTTAGAGGTGAATTCTCCTCCATTGTCTGATCTCATACATTTAATTTTGAGATCTATTTCATTCTCTACAAGAGCTTTGTATGTTTTAAACTTCTCAAAGGCTTCTAATTTTCTTTTAGAAAGTATACCTAGGTCAATCTTGTGTAATCATCAATGATCAACATAAAATAATGTTCACCATAAATAATTTTAGTTCTAGTAGATCCACATAAATCTGTCTGAATAAGTTCTAATGGGTTTGTTATGGAATGTTTTTTTGTTTTGAACCTAACTCTTGTTTGCTTCCCTATTTGACAATGTTTATAAATAGAATCTGAAGGCTTAATAACTTTTGGTAGATCCCTTACTGCCTCCTTCTTGTTGGTTGTTACACATTATTTTAGTCACCCTGGTGATGTTTCTACAGCATGTGTTCAGGCTTCCAAAAGAACCTTTCTTCATGAGAAAAGTGACTAGCTCCCTCTTCTACAAAACTTGTTTTTAGAAGGCTGCCACAGGCTAGCCATAAGGTACAGTGCTAAAATTCCTGATTCCTGCAGGCTGTCATGAAACTGGCTTGCGACATTTCTGCAGGCTGCACTATAGCCAGGGTCCGGAAGAGTTGGAAGACTAAGAAAAGGTCAAAGTTCACGAAAGTTCTAGAAGGGATCTTCTAGAATATGAGGTGGCATATGTATGGTTGGGATCCTACTCGCTTCTCTGATTTGGTGGGATCATCCTAATCTCTTTAACCATCTCTCTTTCTCCTATATAATGATGGATTTCTCATGGAAAAGGTTAAGAAAGCAAGAAATTAATGAAGGAATAGGCTGAGAATTGTGTGAGGGATTCAATCCTATTGATGCTTGAGGTCTTCATATGTCCATCAATTTATTGTGGATCCTCTTCATGCAAGTTTGGAGCAAGTGTGTGTGTTGGAGCAAAGGGCCACCGAAAAGGAACCTTGCGACATCAAGGTTGTTTGGTTGTATCTTCCACTTTTACTTAATATAATACAGTGGCATGTTTATTTCCCATAAAATCATTCTCATTTTATTACATGACTCCTTTATCACATGTGTAAGTTTTCATTGAATATACTATCGTTGCTTTCACTTTGGTTGGTTTGTGTTTCATTGTAGATCCAATATCACAAGAGTACCAAAGTGGAGCAGGGACAACAAAGACATAAGGAAGTGATATTAAAAGGTATTTCACTCATATCTTGTTTGATAGTAAACTCAATGATTAAATCTTAGGGAAAGCATCATGTCCTGTCTTGTTTTGTTCTAGATCCAGGTGGATCTAGGGAGATCAGTTTATGTCTGCATTCACCGATTTATCCAATAACATTGGCTTTGATTAAGTTGTCAAAGCTTAAATGTCGCAACCTTCTATGCCATAGCCATCTTTCATCTTCTTGACTTAAAAAACATTTTTCTCCTTCATCTATATTAGGGATGTACACATTGTTATATGTTCTTGGTACAACTGCTACTAGCTTTCCAGTGTCCTTTCTTCTTATCTCACATTTCTAAGAATCAAAGGTAAGTATGTGACCTTGATCACATGTTTGACTTACACTTAGGAGATTATGCTTAAAATTTTCTACTAAAAGTACATCTTCTACTTTGGCCTTGTTATTCCCTAGGCTAACAGTGCCTTTTCCAAATATNTTCTTTCTTCGTTAACTTGAGAAATTTGCTTTGATCTCTAGTCATGTGTTTAGAACATCCACTGTCTATATACCACTGACATCCTTTGTTTTTGGAATACAGGGCTACGTTACACTTTTTTATTGTTGGGAATATTTGTCTCTTTAACATACTTTGAAAATCTACATTCACTGGCTTCATGTCCATAGTTATTACATTTGAGGCATTACAGATTGTAATCTTGTAATAGAGAGAACGAATTATAGTTTCTTTTAACTATATTGAACTTCTAACTTCTTTGGACATTTTTTGGATTGTGCCTTCTATAGGTTATACAATGTACTGCTTTGTGTCCAAAATTATTGCAGGAATAGCAATATCCAAGAAAGATATATTGATTTATGTTAGAGGGATTTCTTTTGGTGATTGTATTCTTATTGTCATCTTTTTATTTGGTAGGGGATGTTGATTTCTGTTTGTTTTGGACAGTCTCCAATGGAATCATCCTTGCCTTATTATCTTCTCTTCTTAAGGGGATTTTAAGAGATTCTGCATAACTGATTGGTCTTTTGATAGATCCTTGCAATGTAGAATTTGAGTCTTGTGTGTATCCCAAACAAATCTTGTTATTTGGTGATCTCTGACTACAGAGAATTTCATCCAAGATCTTTGAACTATTTTCAAATTTTGATACCTTATTTTATTTCTGAAGTTCAACTTTTAGCAGCTCAATCTCAGCTTCTAGCTTCTCACATACTTGTTCTCTATCATTGAGTTGTTTCAAAATGACTTCTTCAATTCTTTCAGCTTCTGGGAGTTGGGACTTCAAATAACTGATGATTTGCTCTAACTCATTGATGGTTTTTTATGCATCTATTTCTCTTGATTGATGTGATTCTTAACATTCTTGAAGTTGTGCCCTAAGTAGCTTGTTCTTCTTTTATACTTTCTTAGTTCCTCTAGAGCACTAATCAGTTCAGCTTCTAGATCTACTTCACCTTCACTTTAATAGTTTACTTCATTATCTATATTATTATTTTGAGTGTTCATTCCCATAAACAAAAGTTTTGAATCTTCATCTTCACTTATGTCTGAAGAGTTGATGTCTTCTTTGGAGTAGAATTTTTTCTTTTTCTTATAAAATTTCTTCTCGTATTGGTTTTTCTGGTTGTGGAATTCTTCATCAGCATTATCCTCTTGCTTGGGATAAGAACATTTGTTAGCAAAGTGTCTGATTCTGCCACAATTGAAACATTTGAAGGGTAACTTTCCTTTATATTTTCCAAATCCTTTCTAGAGTTTCTTTATAAAGTTGGTCTCTTCTACATCTTATATGTCTGACTGATCTTCATTATACATATGTTCATGTTTCTTCTTTGCTTTAGATGCATTAAAGGTTGTTTCTCTTTTTTATGGTTTTTCATTCCTTGTTCTTATCTCATATGCTGTAAAAATTCCATGAAGTTGATCTATTGTGAGTTTGTCAAATTCCAGTCTATCTTCAATTGTGCAAATCGTGGCATCATATCTCATAGGTAATGACCTTAATATATTTTGTACAATATGTTTATCAGTAAGTTATTCTCATGCTGCTCTGATTGAGTTAACTACGTCATCTACCCTATGAAATTATTCAACAATTTTCTCTTCTTCTTTCATCTTCAAATTTTCAAACTGAGCTCTATAGGTTTGTAGTTTGGCTTCCTTGACTTTTTTATCTCCTTCATATACAACCTCCAATTTGTCCCAGCTAAATTACAATGCATTACCTTCACACATATAGAATTTGTCAATCCTCCTAGAATGGCATTAACTGCTCTTGAGTTGTCGTTGCAAATCTTCTTTCCTGCAGTATATGTGGGTGGAGTAGCTGGTGCAGTGTAACCATCTACAATAGATTGCCAAACATCAAAACCAAGAGCCAACATGTATCTTTTCATTCTTATTTTCCAAAGAGCATAACCACCTTCGTTAAACAATGGTGCTTTTTTGTAAGACATTCCCTCTTGTTGATCCATTTCTTTCAAGATCTACCTTCCAGTTATTAGACTATGTTGAAGGCACTGGCTCTGATACCAATTGTTTAAAATACTAAGAGAGGGGGTGAATCAATATTACCTTCTCTTTTTTTTAACAATTAGCAATTACTTTGTTATTATTAATCACCACAATAGATCAACAATGGACTTGTATTTAAAATCAATTATATAAATATAATTGAACAAGCATTACAAAGTTTATAAAGAATAATATTGTGTTTTGTGAAGGACATCAATCCTATTTAGAGCACCAACTCTTGGAGACACACATCCCCTTCTTCGGGGCACCAACCCTAGGAAGCACCAACTCTTGGAGACACAAATCCCCTTCTTTGGGGAACCAACCCTAGGAAGCACCAACTCCCTTATTTTATGGCACCAACCCTAGGAAGAACCAAATCCCTTGTATTTAGGGCACCAACTCTAGGAAGCACCAAGTCCCTTGTCTTTAGGGCACCAATACTAGGAAGCACAAAATTTCCTTATTTTCACACTTTTCTTAGTAAAGGATCTAAATCCTTCCTTGCTCCCCCCTTCCACCCTTACTGCATAAGTATCTTCAGCTTTCCTTCTTGGACTTTACTTTTGTTTTTGGTCTTCTGATATGGACTGCAGAGACTCCTTCTTCGCATCATTCTTTCTTGTTTATATAGTCTTCCAACTGGTGTGATATTTGAAGCATTGTGTCCCTTTATTTGAACTTTGAACCATTCCACCTCTTCATTTAAATCATAATATTAAACTTTAAATAATATCATTTTTCCTTTTTATTTCTTTATTCATAATGTTCATGATTTAACTCTTCTTTAATCATGACTGTGTATCGGCTCATTAGTCTATAGATCTCGAATTGTTGTGAATTCGAGTCTTAATCAATAGGAGTTCCCTAAAATAAAAATCCGTATGACTACGAGCTCAAAACCACGAGCTTATCCATTCCAAGAATTATTTTATTAGTGCTTTCTTTCTTCCACATCCAAGGACTTATTTACTTCTAGCCCCTTTAACTTCTTTACCTTATCACGTGACCGGTGTTGGAACTAGGTTCTCTGGTACTTCGTCCTTAGGGACTTCCGGCCTTTGAAAGCATTCAATCCTCTCGAAGTGCATTTCGCCGAAGTGTGTATATTATATTCACTAGTAGATCAGATGGTCAATATTTAATCTTCCATTAAATGGATGATGCTAGCTTATCCAGAGGCTTCAAATAAATCGACGATCATGACTTAATCAAGATTTGAGATGAACAGCTCTCGTTCACTCCAGGACTTCGGTTATTCGTGGATCGAGGACTCTGGAGTAGAGAAATACCTTTGGAATTTTACCTATTGAATAAGTAATAGAATGGCAGTGATCGCTGTTGAGTCCATTTTTGTGCTTCCACAAACCATACTTTTGCCTCTTTATTTGCCATTTTTCCTTCATTTTATCCCACATTTCTCATAAAATAGCCTATCCAAGGTATATTTGTCATCCTTTAACTTTAGAATTGAATTTTCTAAATTATTGCATTAAAATTGGAAATTTAGCAGAAATTGCAGAATTTCACCAAATCCCGTAATAGCTCCGTCGTTTGTATACTTGCAGCTGCGGGACACACAGGTGAAATCAACGCAGGTTCGTTCCAGATGTACAAGGATGAGTGAATAAGCTATGATTAATCTGAGAGGCCTTAGATGCCGATTTTATTTGGTCAAGCAGGGGCCGATTCGTGAGAAATTGCCTGTTTGACTGATAAATCTAGAGACAGTTTTTGATTCATAGGTTACGACCATATTTTGAGGATCACAGAAGGAATTCGACCCTCTTAGGATGTGTGGATCTACTTATGATATTTAGGAGACATTTTAGCATTTATGGTTTTAAAACTTTTGTATAAATACTCTTAAGTTGGAGCTAGTAAGACACCTTTGGATGAATGAAAAAACTTGAGATTTTGCACTCTTGAAGATCGGATCTGTGTTTTTGTTCATTTGAATGCTCATGGTGATTTGAATGTTGTTGGAGCTCTTTTTTTAGCTGAGACAACTCAAGTGTAGTAGTGAAGCATTGGAGGCCCCCCATTGCCAAGCTAGTACCTCTTTCCTTTTGTTATTTTTCAAAGTACATGTTTTAGATCTTGTTTGTTGTAGATGATTTTATCTTGTTGTAGGTAGATGAGTTTCATAGTTCAGTTACATGCTTAATGTTTTCAAGACCTACTCATCATTGTGAATGGATTCTTGAATGAGAACTCAATGAGCAGTTAGACTTCAAGCATTTAAAGCTATCTTAATGCTTGAATGCTTTTTGAGTTATTTCATAACCAGTATTTTGATTGATTTGATGTTAATGAATGAATGAAAGAATGATGAATGCATCTCTTGAATAGGAGTTTCATTCTTCCAACATTTGATAGGTTTTAAAGTGTCTCTTGAATGCTTGCTGTTCTGCCTTTAAACAATGTTGATTACTATTATGAGATCTATGAATATGACTTTTGAATAGAAGCTTAGTATCTCTTTCACATTCGACCTTAGATTAAGTTTTACCATTTGAAAAACAAGCAGCCTTAGATTAAGTTTTTACCATTTGAAAAACAAGTGCTGATCACTGTCATGAGAGCTATGAAGATGACTTCTGAATAGGAGCTTAGCATCTCTTTCACATTCAGCCTTAGATTAAGTTTTTACCATTTGAAGAACAAGTGTTGATCACTGTCATGAGAGCTATGAAGATGACTTCTGAATAGGAGCTTAGCATCTCTTTCACATTCAGCCTTAGATTAAGTTTTTGGATTATCTCCATAAAAAGATAAAAACTATCTCTAAAATCCATATACTTTGGACATGCCTCTAAGTCTTACAAACACCGGATTGAAAATAAATGCACTCTAATTTACTTAGGTAGATCTAGAGCTCAACAATCGCTTGGGTTATCACCTCCGCTTACATTATCCTTCCACTATGCTTGATCAACGTTCGAGAACACTCCCAAAGTAGATCAACAATTAGCGTTACTTCATGATTTCAACTTTCGTTACTTCGGATATTTTAGCTAGTAGGAGAAGATGGATATCCCTAGAGGATGTAGTCTTGGAGTGACGTAGCTTGTTGACGTCACTGTTGACATGGAACTGGTTGAGTGGATGCCACATGTCACCTTCATTCATGACTTCCGTATACCTAATGGGCCAACTATACCTTGACACTTGTCACTAGTCGATTGGGTCACGTGTCATATTTGTCTTCTGCCATACATCTCACTCCGTGGCTTCAGGAGTTTTGGCACTTTTATACCATCCTTTGATCATTCCCGAAGTGACGAATAGATCTACCACCTTATATTTTCAACTGTCTTGATCCTATGGCCTTTGTTTATTTCGGAAATCCGAGATTCAGAAGTTCTTGGTTTATTTGAGTTGCTTATCACTAGAGTAGGTCAAGGCCGGAATTGACCACCTTCTTCCTTAGTGTGCTCTGATGGTTTCAATATTTTTACTCCATATCAATGGTTGACGTGATTTCATGTTCTTCCTTTGATCCGACGGTCGACTCAAGTTCATGAATTCGGGGCTTCGGCCTTCGAGTAAACTTACCTATTTCGGACTCCTTTTTGCCACAGTGGTCAGCGCCGGAGTTGACCACCTTATTTCCTTTAGTGTGATCTTTTGGTTCAAAATTTTAGTTCCAGATTGAATCTTGATCCAACAACTAGGAAACCATCTAAATCTCCTTCCTTGTCTCCAGTAGTCGTCGAAGTGGCAAAGTGGTCAAGTGTTGAAGTAACTTATCTGCTACTTGATCCAACAGTCCATAATGCTAATGTAATAGTTGAGATTCAATCCTTCCTGTTATAACCATTAAATGTTTTGTGTGAAATTTTAGGACTTAGTGAGGAGATAAATTGGTTTGGAAGTCTAATAAATCAAGGGAGGGGCTAAATCTGGCAGGAAGAGGCTAAATTTGGCTGGGGCGCTAAGGCGATGGGACCCGATACTTCACAGATCATGAGCACTCTAGATCGATGAGCGCGGAGGATAATTCAGAGAGTGGGCCGAAATCTAGACCGTGGTTTTGGGTCAGGGTTATGTGGTGCCACCAAGTGTATTTCAGGGTGAGAAGAGGATTTCCCCAAACCACTTCCTTGCACCCCCAAAATCGGAAAAGTATATAAAGGGCATTTGTTGGTTATTTTATTATTTTTCAAAATACTGTAACGCTTGAAACTTGGCACGACCACCTTCATTAAACTGCAGCTCAACAGTAGGCTAAGTTCACGCAATTTCTACTCATTGCTAGGTATTTTTCATCTGCGTTATGGACCCTATCATAACTTCAGTAACAGAGCAAGACCCTGTGTCTAATGAAGAAGCCCTAATTGACCGAGATTCAGAGGTTTTCGACACCAAAATCACCATTTCACCCATCCTTGTGTCCAGAAGCAATTTGTTCGATAATGTAGGAAAACGTATACCATTCCTTGAAGTAGCCCAGGCCTCCATAGTCCCATATGTTGTAGAAATCACTTTCCACTTTATCGAAATTATAGGTTGGTGCGCAAAACAATATTCGCATGAAGAAAAGGTCGTCGTAAATAAAAAAGGTTCTAAGGTCATGTGTAGGGTAGAGAGTCTATCAATTCGAGATGCCCTCAATATACCAGAGTCTTTCTCTGCAGTGTCTGAATCTTTCACTGAAGAAAAGTTAATTAGGTTATACAGAGAGTGTCCATCAGAAGTCAGAGATCTATTTTTACAGACAATTCTCAAACCATAACATTTTTCAGAGAGTCTCTCTTTGCCCATGAATATAAGTATAATGGTTATTGTAGTCCAATGGGTATGTTCCCTTTCGAATCAGGTTTTAGGTCTAGATAATGACAAATATGTAGTCGAAGTCATGTTGGTTTCATGTTGACCTTTTTTATGTCAAAGTTTGCTATGTCAATCCATATCAGCTTTGATCAATTCATAGTTGATAATAGCCATAAGCAACTGGTAAATTTCAGTTCTCTAAGGCATTTCAGATACTACACCTATCTGTTGAATATTTTCATAGAGACCAATAAGAGAGAATTTTCTGAAGCAACATTCGTATCAACTGAATGTAAAAGGATTGCATTGCTCATTTTCATCAAAAAAGTCATGTCTATGGTTTACAGTTTAATATTCAACACCAGCTTACCTAGAGTTTTGGATAACATGAAGATCTATCTACAGCCAAATCCAGAAAACAAAGTGGGGGACTGGGTACTATTCATGCATTCAACAGTGATATGGGTTTATGGTTGCCATGAATCCTCCTATCTATTGCCTATTTTTTTGACCCCTGGAGTCTTTTCCCTTGAATTCATCAGGCGGAGAATTATATCTGAGACAGAGCATTTCCTAAAATTTCACAAATCCTCCAACCTCAAGTTTCCTTTTATCATTGGCCCTTTCATTGTCAAATCCAGATCTTGTTTATCTCAGATTCAAGCAAAGCTCAAAGAGTTTGGTTTTGCACATCTACAGGGGAGAAGATATGACCCACACCAAATCATATCCAAGAGAAGATTGATGAACAAACATGCCCCTTATGAGCATGAACATGTGGAGCATTTTGATAAACTGGCAAACCTATAATTTTGTGTTGATATGGAAGCAGTCTTACAACCAACTCAAATGCAGCAAGTGGAGACAACTTTGAAACAAATCCAAAAGCAGCAAGCTCCTAAGAGGTTGATGGTCAAAGTTCCTAAGATGAGTGTTTACAACAAAAGAAGCAGTTAAGAGGCCATGGGCATCATTGATCAATAGACAGCCCCAAAGAAGATGAAACTAACACAGTCTCCACAGATTGTAAATTTGGAGGAAGAACCCGGAGAACAAGTAAATCTTGATATGGTGGAGAGTGGTACAAGCATTGTTGAAGTTGAAAAGGAGAGAAAAATCCAAAGTGAAGGAAGATCCAGAACTTTTAGCAGTAGAAAATACATCTTTGAAAGGACATCTGAAGCAGTGTATCAATCTAAAGAAGATTTGTCAAAACAGTATGCTGAGAAGGGAAATATTGCTCTGAGTGAGATGAGGGATTTAGTCCCTGAGATAGAAAATATTTCCCAGCATAAATCTTCTTTGTTCATAGTGAGAGATATTGAGAAKAGGACATTTAATATAACAGTTGSARATGAAGACAAAGTATCTGAGATCAAGATAAGGTATGACAACATCAGTGCTCYAGACAAGGTCAAATTCCATAGACATACCAGTGACATGTTGTATTCAGATTACTCAAGTTTAAGCTTGAAGAACTCAAAATTGTCATCCCATGTGATCAAATTGGAAGAACAGTTAAGGCAGGAAAAGGCATCTAGCAGAGCTTGGCAGACTCGGGTCAAAAGATTGGAATCTGAAGGTCCCCAAGGGGTGAAAACATCATTGTCTGAGAAAGACAAATTAATTCAAATCTTGAAGAAGAAACTGAAAATGTCTGCCACAGAGCACCCACAAACAAGAGAATTGGTTGCTCTGGAACAGGAAAAAGCAGTGTTTCGTCGAGAGGCATTGAACTATAAAGCTAAGGTGTTACAGCTAGAGAAAGAAAAGATGAAATGGTCAAAAGAGAAAACAGAATTGTTGAACAGGGTTGTAGTTGTACCTCCCACTACAGAAGTTGGGCCAAACACTGAAGTACTTGTCCAGGCTATGTCACAAGTTAGCCTGAAAGAAGGAGAGATCAAAGGGATAAAAGGGAACATAGAGAAGCCGAAGCAATAAATGCAAGCAAAGGATGAAAGAATGGCTCAATTTCAAAAGGAGAATCAAGCCTTGTAGGAAAGGATAGACAAGCTGAAAATAAGATTAAGAGGCAAAGGACTGTTGTAGGGAGCCAAACACATCATTTGGGATTCTATAGTTGTTGAAGCTGCCAAATTCAGAGTGTATTTGAATTTCATCAATGATAAATATAGTATTGTCATCACAGCCAGAAGCAGGTGCACTATTGCGAATAAGACTTTAGCAAAGAAACCATCAGAATGGGCCCAAAATGCCATAAACTTGCTAAACTCCATCCCTACTACAGAACTTCATACCATTGGAGCTAAAGATAGAACTACATTAATCATCTAGGCCATGAGGGTTATTGCTAAACATAACCTGTTGAAATCAATCCAAACCAAGGCAACACAGATGGAGCAAAGTGTGCAAGAATTCAAAGATTTGTTTGAAGAATTGTTTATTAAAGGCCTCCCACCATTTTGGGATGGCAAAGGAAAATTATATGATCAAAAAGAATATAATGCTCGCCTCACTCAGTGCAGAATGGATCACTCCAAGTTTGAAACCCTGGAGAAAAACTTGAAAGGAGCAACCCTGGTTGAACATCTAATCACATACTTTGAGATTTTGAATCAGTTCAAAGCATTGAAAATTGGACTACCAGTCATGGCATATGCCTCCTGCATTGACCTGGAGATTCTGATCAAAGAAATGACAGATTATGATATCCCTTCTAACTTGCAATGGAAGGAGATAGTGTGGTTGGGTAGGAGAAAGTGTTGTTTTCCAGGGTCCAGTAGGTGATGTTCGGATGTTAGTGAAGATGGTAGATCCAGGTGGTGAACCAGAGCAGAGCAAGTGACGAAGAAAGGAGATAAAGCATCAGAGGAATCATAAGTTGGATCATGAAACATTTTTCTTGCTAATTATTGTAATCAGTTTCAAGTCGAAACTGTCATTTGTAATCATTGCAATCAGTTTCAGAAACTAAAATGTTTCATTTCAATTATTTTAATCGGTTTCAAACCGAAGGAACTCGAATTGTATAAGTATTATAGGTTCCAAATGTATTAGTGTTGGTAGAAGTGCAAGGGCACTATCGTAGCTATTTTATAACTTGAATGTAATTTTCTTAAGCCGAATTGAATATACATGCAGAAGTCTTGAAGTCTCCATGAAAAGATTCTAACGATGGTGATCTGAGTTTTGTCTCCTCTCTTTGTATGTATTTCTTGTATTTATGATTTCATATTTACTGTCTTTTGTTTAAATTGGATAGTCAAAGTCCCAGAATTCATGTTTTGATGCTCTCGGTTGAAGCAATTTAAACTGTGTTAAGTTCTTCTTAACTAATTCAGAATTCATTTATTTAATGCTCTGATGCAGTTACATGTTTTCTTTTCTTCCTACACTCTATAAATTTACAAATTATAACTCAGGTTTATTGCCTCATTTATCCTTTATCCTCTGGAGAGTTCTACTGGCCAGTAAACGTTTCCATTCATTTTCAGAAATTTGACTCCATATCCCTAACTCTCCCTCCCCTTCCTTGTCAGCAAATTTATAAAAAAACAAATCCCAAACAACAAAACTTAGCCATTCATTATCAAAGGAATACCAAGTGATAGGAGAGAGCCCTCTCTGAGCTGAGCAGGTTAGTACCTAGCTCTAAAGTTGGTTTGCAGGTCACCTCTAGCATTTGTTTATGAGTCGAACAAATTTACAGAGTGTTAACATTTTGGCACTGTTGCTGAGGACCAAAAGTGAAATATTCCATGGAAAAAGAATGACTTAAAGCTTTAGATTTGATTCCTAAGGGGACAGTGAATCAAACACCTTATTGGATGAAACTAAATCTACCTTGGCAACTCCATTATCAAGAGACCAGTAGCATAAAGTAGTTCAATCTAGAAATCATGGCTCCCAAGAGAATTCATACCAGGAGAAACACAGACCCAGAAGCAGTAATCCATGTGTCTAACCCTGAGAAGATTGTACACAAAAGAAAAGAAAAGCCAATAAGCCCAGTTGTGTATCTAGACAGATATCTATCCTTGCCCAAAGATGGAGTGATAAGCATTAAAGACCTTAATTTTGATTTGAAATTTGAGCAAACTATGTTCATAACTAAATCTGAGTCTTGTTTGAACGAAATCATCTTTGATGATAAGAGGTTCCAAGATTTGATTTTAGCTACCTCTACTAAGCCTATTGTGATTCCTAACCAATAGCCACTTCAAGTTCTTACTGTAGCCATGGCAGCTAGGTTTTCCCCTCTTGTTCTACCTGCTCAATTACATGATTTGCCTTGGGAATATAATCAGTGGATTAAGTTGTATGATGTTGAAGGTAATGTGTCAGCCCAAAAACACTTAGACTAGTTAAATGATTTTGTAGACCTAGAAGAAGTAGATTTTGAAGATGCAAAAATGAGGTTGTTTGCACAAAGTCTTGCAGGAGAAGTTAGAAAGTGGTTCAAAGCTCTCCCACCAGCGAGTATCCAAAATTTTGAAGCCTTTGAAATGATTTTTCTTGAAAAGTGGGGTGACAAGAAAAACCCCCTTCAGTTGTTAACCCAGTGCAACAACATGAGAAGGTCACCTGATGAAACAGTACAGGAGTTTTCAGCTAGATTTATCAAAGTTTACAACTCAATTCCTACTGAAGTAAAACCTCCTCCCAAGAATGCTCAACTTAGATATGTTTATTCCTTTGAAAGTGATTTTTCTTTATTGTTAAGGGAAAGGAGATCCACTTCACTAGATGATATGATGAGTGATGCAATAGAATTTGAAGTAAATCTAATGGCTTCAGGAAATATCAAATATAATTATGACAGGGACATGAACAAGGTTCAAGATAAGGCACGGCCTTCAACCTCACAGTCATCAGAAGAGAGGTTTGAACTGATGATGAAGACCATAGAGAAGCTCATGGAGAGGATGTCTTTAGATAACAAGCCCAACACCAGAGAACAGGTTGATGTTCCACTCATAAACCAAAGGAGACCAGCGGTTCCACAAATCAGACAAAGAGATCAAAGGAACCAGGGTGATCAACAAATAAGACCTCCCTTTCAAAATAATTATGTAAATGAAAATTTTGATGGAAATTTTGAAGACAACATGAATTGTTGTGATGGTGATGAAACAGAGGTGTTTTTTACTAAAGAAGAACATGACCAATTCATGGATGAAAATGAAATCTTCATTCAAGATAATGATGAAAGGTTGTCAGTGGAAAAGGAAGATTACCAAACAGGGTTTCAGAATGCTATCATGCAGTTCTAGAAACAATACAATCTTCAGAAGAAAAAAAAAGTGCCCCCAAATCCTCCAAAGGGAAAGCCTACCAAAGAATCTCAAAATAATATACCTTCTTCAAGTCAGCCTAAAAAGGACTCTGTTGCAAAAGATGTTGTGGAGAAAGGAAAGCAAAAGGAAGAACCTCACAAGAAAATACCTTAAACAAGAAAGGAGACAGTCATCAAAGACATAGAGAAAACCTCATCTTCCTTTAATTTTGAAAGTGAGATGGCCAAAATTAAAATATATGTACCATTCAATGAGTTGATAAAGAATAGTGAATATAGAAATCAGATCATCAAGATGCTCAATATGGAAGAAACCTCTGATACTTTGAGCATACAAGATGATGATCCTGCCATCTTGTTTGGCCCACGTGTAGAGGAGAGTAATGATGTTGATGAGGTCCCCCCTTTCTATGTTAGTATGAAGATTCATGAAATGACTTTGCACAATGCTATGTTGGAT
This sequence comes from Picea sitchensis, assembly GCA_010110895.2. NCBI lineage: Eukaryota > Viridiplantae > Streptophyta > Pinopsida > Pinales > Pinaceae > Picea > Picea sitchensis. Next base: position 62,721 of record SNQJ01S0050582.1, read on the forward strand.
TCAGGAGCATCCCATAATCTAATGCCCAAAGTGGTCATGAACCAATTGGACCTAGACATTACAAGGCCTTACAAAGACCTTTTCTCCTTTGATTCAAGGAAGGTGAAGTTCCTGGGCCTAATCAAAGATCTAGTGGTATCTTTGTCTCAAATTCCAACAAAGAATATGGTCATGGATGTAGTGGTTATTGATATCCCTCCTAAGTTTGATATGTTGCTTTCTAGGTCATCGGATGCAAAGTTGAAAGGGACTCTGCAAATGGATATGTCATATGCCACTATCCCTGCTTTTGGTCAGGATAGGAGGTTGTACAGGGAAGTATTGCTCAAATACATGGTCAGTAACAAGGCCCAGCCAAACAACCATCCCATTTACTCTGTGGAGACTGAGATTGGTTCTTCCATTTTCTTTAATTCGAGTTTTGAAGAAAAAGTTCCAGAGAGTGATATGACTCCCAAAGACCAATTTGATCAGAAAAATGAGGAAAGTTCAGAGCAGCAAAATGATGCATAAAATCATATGTGGAATATGAGCTTCGATGGAGTTGTCAACTGAGAAGGAGCAGGGGATGGTGTGTGGATTAACCTCCCTAAAGGAAGTACAAAATTGTGTTCTTATAAACTTGCTTTCGATTGCACCACCAACATGGCTGAATATGAGGCATTAGTGTTGGGATTGAAGACTTTGAAAGAAATGGGTGCTAAGAGGATAGTTGTGCATGGAGATTCTATTAAAAATAATTAAAAAGTACCTAGGAAGTGTTTCTCATCACCTAGGCGCCTAAGGGGTGAGAAAGTGCTTAATGTGGACCCTAGTCATTTAATTTGTGAGAGACAAATTAAAAGGTGACTTTTTGAGTCTTAGGAAAAGTGGGTGACTTAAGTGATTTTATTTCCACCGTTGATCTCATCTAATCTCAACCGTTGGATGAGATGACTCTTAGGATTCCCTCATAAGTTCGACTAGGATAGGAGGGCACACCCATTCTTGGGTAGATGAAACATTTTTGAGAGAGCAAGAGAGTAGAAATTTGAGTTTGAGAAAGGAGGTCACTTTTGCAGAGCTAGGGCATGCATTTTGAGGCAACAAACTAGCACGCACTTTAAGGCAAAGGTACAACATTTATTGCAAGTCTTACTGTACATATTGAGCAGGTCGTACAGCATTAAAGTGGGCATAGAAATAGAGGTGAAGTATAGTTCAGAAAAGAGGTCGTACTCTATGGATTTTTGAGTGATCATACAATAGAAAAGTGGCACGAAAATCGAGGGAAAGTACATCCAGGTTTAACAGGTTGTACTGTATGAATTCCATATAGTTAGTACTGTTGTTTTTCTTACACATAATTCAAGAAAATTTATGTGGCATTTTCTGAGTCGTTTTGGCACATTTCCCAAGGTGGTTGTACAACATTTAATGCCCGGAATTGAGTTGTAACTATTGGAACAAATTTTGAGGCAGTCGTACAGCAAGGAAGAGGCACATAAAATGAGGAGCAGACATGTACATGTGTGTAGGAAATTCTGGCACAAATTTCGAGGAGTTTGACTCAGTTTGTGTGTGAAGACTTGGCACAGTTTTCAAGATAAGTTTGTCAATAAATTTCTGAAGATGAATATGTTGTAAAATATTTTCTCTGAAGCTCTGAAATAATAAAAACTCCCTCTCTCACTAGTTTTCCCCTTGTGGGTTTTTCCAGGGTCGTTGTTAGACCAAAAATCATTGTGATAAATTTTCTAAGTAATGTGTTGTTGATATGGTTTTATTTCTGCATTAAATATTGTTGAGAATCCTCATGTTTTAGTTCTGGAAATTTTATTATATGTTGAGTTTAATTGGTTGTCATAAAACTGGGTTTGGGCATTAAACATTGGCTTAAAATTAGCGAAACTTGAAACTGGGTGGGGTTTGAAATTTTACATGGTATCAGAGTTGAGTTAAAGAGAGGCAGATTTATATCAGCAAGTCAGAAAAGTGGGACAGCAGTCACTTCACTGGACAGAATTTTGAATTTTTCATTTTCAGCAGAAAATGGGTCAATGGCTACAGGTTTGAGGGTTGAGGACATACTTGATGGCGTAGTGAACTTTGGTGCTTGGAAGGAGAGAATGATCTTGTTGTTGCAAGAAAATGAGTTGTGGGATATTGTTGAGAACTCCACAACAAATTATGTAAATGTACCTACCGATCCCACTCTTCTAGTAGCATACACCAAGAAGAGTATCAAGGCTAAGAGGATTATTCTTGATGACATCAAGGACCATTTGATTTCTCATTTGATGGGGAAGGCAAATGCCTATGAGATCTGGGAGTCCTTGATGAAGTTGTACCATATTACAAATGAAAATCGAAAGATGGTTTTGAGAGAAAAATTGAAGAGCATTAAAATGACCAAGGCTAAAAATGTGGTCACATATCTTACCATGTTGACACAGGTGAGAGATGAGCTTGGAGTTGTGGGGGAGGCCATTGTTGACAGTGAGCTTGTGAGGACAACATTGAATGGAGTTTCCAAACAATGGGTTGTTTTTTTTTAGGGCATTGTGGCTAGGGAGAAGCTTCCCAATTGGGAACATCTTTGGGGTGACTTTGTTCAGGAGGAGACCTGGAGAGGTTATGTACATGGAAGTTCATCTATGGGTCATGATGAGGAGAATGTGGCTCTTGCTGCCAACAACAAGAAGAAATTCAAAAAGGGTACTAAGGGAGGAAACAAACCAAAGGGTGAAGGGAAGAAGGACATGAGAAAAGTCAAGTGCTTTGCATGCCACAAGTTTGGGCACTATAAAGGATAGTGTTTGAATAAGAAGAAGAAGAAAACAACAGCTTCAACAATGGTGGAGGAGTTCTCTGCCAAGTTTGATAAGGAGTTTTTCTTAGTTGTGTGTCTTTCCACTAGGACCACTCATTTTGATGTGTGGTATATTGACAGTGGTCCCTTCTGCCATATGATAGGTGTCCGTGAGCACTTGACAGATCTTACTCAAATTGGTGATATTGAGGTGGTGCTTGGAGATGACCAGGTGGTCAAGGCAGTTGGTAGTGGGACTGTATCATTTCAGAGGGAGTCTTTACCTCCCATGTTGTTGAGAGAGGTCCTATATGTTCCTAGCTTGAAGAAGAACTTAGTTTCAGTTTCTGCTATTAAGGAGAGGGGCTATGAGGTGTTGTTCCATGATGGTCAGGTTCTCCTTTTCCCCAAGGTGTCAAGTATCACTTCGGCCAAAGTGATTGGGACTAGACATGAGAATTTGTACACGCTCATGTTCCAGTCAGTGAGAGCATTATTTCATTCTACCAGCAGAAGTGATCCATGTGAGCTATGGCATAGGAGGATGGCACATTTGCACCATGGGGCTTTGAGGGTAATGAGGGAGATTGTGACTGGAGTTCCATATTTCGGTATAGAGCACCAGGAGTTGTGCAAGGGTTGTGCTTTGGGAAAGTACACCAAAACTACTTTTCCAAGAAGTGACACTAGAGCAACAGGTATTATTGATCTTATTAATTATGATCTATGTGGCACGATGTCTTTGGCATCGTTGACTGGTTGTTTATACTATGTTATATTCATTGATGACTTCTCACATAAGTCTTGGATTTTATTCATGAAGACCAAAGAACAGATATTCAACGGTTCCAAGAGTTCAAAGCTCTTGTGGAGAACCAAACTGGGAAGAAAATCAGAGTTCTAAGGACATACAATGGGGGTGAGTATACCTCCAAGGAGTTCATGGACTTTTGTCCAGGAGAGGGCATCATGAGAGAGTTGATTGTTCCTTCCAACCCACAACATAATAGGGTTGCTGAGAGGAACAACAGGGTCGTAGTTGGGGTTGTGAGATCCATGCTACATGATCAGGGGCTACCAATATTTTTTTGGGCTGAGGCATGCTACACTATAGTTTATCTGCAGAACAGGAGTCCACACAGGGAAATGGGGATTATGACTCCTAAGGAGGCTTTCTCTAGGAAGAAGCCTGAGGTGGGGCACTTTAGGATTTTTGGGTGCCTTACATATTCACATGTCCCTTCTGAGAAGAGGACAAAGCTAGAAACCATGAAAGAGAAGGGGATATTTGTTGGGTATAGTGAGACTTCAAAGGCTTTCCGCATATACATTCCTTCCTTTAGGAAGATAGTTTTGAGGAGGGATGTGAGATTTGATGAGGATGGACCCTTTAGGAAGTCACAAGGGACAGAGAGGGGTGAGCAGTCATCACCTTAGATTCAGGTGAGTTCGCAACAGAATTCAATGACACAGAGTTCAGGACCACTAGTTTCGGTGACGACTTGTCCACAGGTGACAGGGCCACGGATGTCAGGATTACAAGCTATTGGTCCACAGTTTTTTGGATCGAGTTCTCCATATTCTACTTCAAGGTCACAGTCTTCAGGTGATGGGGTTGAGCAGGTAGAGTCCCCTCCACTGGACACTACTTCAAAGAGGAGGAAATCCAAGTGGCTTCAGTATACTTTGAGGGAGGCACAAGGTTCAGTGGGGAATCCCAGGCAGGCTGTGAGGGAGACTAAACCTCCCGAGAGATTTTGCAACTACATCGTGATGGTGAGCAGTATCAGGGAGTCAGAGCCTTCAACTTTTGAGGAGGATACTCGTAAACAGGTTTGGAGAGATGCCATGATGGAAGAGTACAATTCCATCATGAAGAATGATGTTTGGGAAATTGTTCCTAGAACTGAGGGGAACTCAGTGGTGACTTCCAGCTGGCTCTATAAACTCAAGTATGTTGCAAATGGCAGCATTGAGAAGTTCAAAGCTAGCTTTGTGGCTCAGGGTTTCTCACAGGTTGAGGGAATTGATTATGATGAGACTTACGCACCAGATGCTAGATACACCTCGATCGGGTCAGTGATTTCCATTACATCAGAGATGGGTTGGAAGATCCACTGGATGGATGTGAAGATCGCATTTTTGAATGGTCTTATACATGAGGAGGTGTATATTGAGCATCCATTGCGATTTGAGGTGCATGGGAGATATTCTCATGTGTGTAGACTGGAGAAGGACTTGTATGGGCTGAAACAAGATCCCAAATCTTGGTATTCAAGGATTGATGCCTATTTGCAGCAGTTGGGCTTTTAGAAGAGTGAGGCGGATACCAACCTAGACATCATTGTGGTTGGAGAGGATCCTCTCATACTCTTGTTATATGTGGATGATCTTTTCATTACAAGGGCAAAGAGACTCATCACTAGCTGCAAGGAGAGCCTTGCATCAGAGTTTGAGATAACTGATATTGGATTGATGCACTATTTTTTGGGATTGGAGGTTTGGCAGGAGCCTGAACAAATCTTACTGGGACAGGGGAAGTATGTTTGTGACATTCTGAGGAGATTCCATATGGAGGATTGTAGGCCCATGACCACTCCCATGATTACCAACTGGAAGAATCTTCATGATTATGAGTCACAGTTGGTTGATTCCACTTTGTATCGTCAGTTGATCGGTTTTTTGATGTATTTGGTCAATATCGGGCCAGATATTTGTTTTGTTGTCAACACTCTTAGTCAGTTCATGGTGGAGCCTACGAGAGTGCATTGGGTGGCAGCAAAACATGTGCTCAGGTATCTTTCTGGTACGATAGATTATGGTTTGGACTATCAGAGAGGGGATGGAGTTCAATTGGTGGGCTATACAGATTCAGATTGGGCAGGATGTCTTAGTGACCGAAAGACTACTTCAGGTTGTTGTTTCAGACTGGGGTCAAAAATGGTGTCTTGGTTCAGTCGGAAGCAAAATTTATTGGCTTTGAGTTCTGCAGAGGCTAAGTATATGGCTGCCAGTCAGGCTAGTTGTGAGTCTCTTTGGCTTCGCAAGTTGGTGGTGGGATTGTTTGGTGTGCAGTTGAGGCCTACTTTGATTTACTGTGACAATCAAAGTTGCATTAAACTCTCTGAGAATCCAGTATTTCATGACAGGTCTAAGCACATTGAGATTCGTTATCACTTCATCCATGATTATGTTTAGAGAGGATAAGTTGAGCTACAATACATATCTATAGATGATCAGGTTGCAGACATACTCACCAAAGCCTTGGGAAAAGGAAAGTTTGTATTTTTCAAGAACAATATTGGAGTGGTGAGTAATACTTTCCTCAGTAAGAGGGAGTGTTAAAAGTAATTAAAAAGTACCTAGGCAAGTGTTTCTCATCACCTAGGCACCTAAGGGGTGAGAAATTGCCTAATGTGGACCCTAGTCATTTAATTTGTGAGAGACAAATTAAAAGGTGACTTTTTGAGACTTAGGAAAAGTGGGTGACTTAAGTGATTTTATTTCCACATTGATCTCATCTAATCTGAATCGTTGGATGAGATGATTGTTCAAATTCCCTCATGAGGTCGACTAGGGTAGGAGGGTGCACCCATTCTTGGGTAGATGAAACATTTTTGAGAGAGCAAGAGAGAAAAAATTCGAGTTTGAGAAAGGAGGCCATTTTTACATAGCTAGGGCATGCATTTCAAGGCAGCAAACTAGCACGCACTTCAAGGCAAAGGTATAGCATTTATTGCAGGTTGTACTATACAAATTGAGCAGGTCGTACAACATTAAAGCAAACACATAAATCGAGGTGAAGTACAGTTCAGAAAGGAGGTCATACTATACAGATTTTCGGGTGACCATCCAAAAGAAAATTGGCATGGAAATTGAGGGAAAGTACAACCAGGTTTAAGAGGCTGAATTGTATGGATTATGTACTGTTGTTTTTCTTGCACAAAATTCAAGAAAAGTTATGTGGTATTTTTTGAGTGGTTTTGGCACATTTCCCAAGGCGATTGTACAACATTTAATTCCTAGAATTGAGTTGTAATTGTTGGCATAGATTTTGATGCAGTCGTACAGCAAGGAAGAGGCACAGAAAATGAGGAGAAGACATGTACATGTGTGCATGAAATTCCTGCACAAATTTCAAGGAGTTTGGCTCAGTTTGTGTGTGAAGACTTGGCATAGTTTTCGAGATAAGTTTGTCAATAAATTTTTGAAGAGGAATATGTTGTAAAAGATTTTCCCCGAAGCTTTGAAATAATAAAAACTCCCTCTCTCACTGGTTTTCCCCTTGTGGGTTTTTCCAGGGTCGTTGTTAGACCAAAAATCATTGTGTTAAATTTTATGAGTAATGTGTTGTTGATATGGTTTTATTTCTGCATTAAATATTGTTCAGAATCCTCATGTTTCAGTTCTAAAAATTTTATTATATGTTAACTTTAATTGGTTGTGATAAAACTGGGTTTGGGCATTAAACATTGGCTAAAAATTAGTGAGACTTGAAACTGGGTGGGGTCTGAAATTTTAAAGATTATGAGCTGATTATCAATGAGATAAAGGGTATATGCCAAGAAAAGCATCCCAGATTAAGAGCCTATAGGAATATAGTGCTTGTTCTTCTTGAAGAATTTCCAGAGTATAATACTTTAGTGATTCCAAGAGGGCAGAATCAGATTGTTGATGCCCTGGCTACTTCAGCCTCAGTCTTCAAAATTCCAATCTTCCCTAACAAAAAATATGAGATTGAGGTCAAGCACAGGCCACTAATACCAGATAATATTAAGTACTGGCAAGTTTTCGAAGATGATAAACAAATAGAAACTTTCCTCAATATGGAGGATGAATTCAAAAATTTGAATATTGATGAGGAATATTATGGTGAAGAAGAAGATGCAATTGTGTTCACAAATGATGGTTATTTCAAGAATCAGATTATTGGTAAAGATATAAGGTAGCTAAAAAATAACATCATCCCTAAAGGCCTGGTCCCATTAGAGAAACTCTTTGACAATAATGATGTGGCCATGAGTCCTAAAATTACTGTAAATGATGGAGATGTCGAGGATTGCAACATTGGGACTTAGGAAGATCCCAAGATCATCAAGTTGTCCAAGACACTTAGCCCAGAGGTTAAAAAAAGATATATTAATTTAATGTAAGAATTTCCTAATGTTTTTGCCTGGAGTTATGAAGATTTGAAAGTTTATGATACCAAAGTGATTCAGCATGTGATTCCAATCAAAGAGGATCATAAACCTTTCAACCAGAAATTAAGAATAATCAATCATTTGTCGTTGCCCTTGATTGAGAAAGAGATAAAGAAACTATTTGAAGTCAAGATCATCGTGTCTCTGAGGTTTTCTATGTGTGTGGAAAATCTGGTACCTGTCAAAAAGAAGAGTGGAGAGATCAGATTATGTGTAGACTTTAGAAATCTGAACAGGGTATCTCTCAAGGACAATTACCCACTGCCTAAGATGGATCACATTCTACAGAAAGTGGTTGGCTCTCAAAAAATGTCAATGTTGGATGGTTTCTCTGGGTCCAATCAAATCATGGTACACCCTGATGATCAGGAAAAGACAGCCTTTACAACACCATGGGGTACCTTCATGTATGCCGAAATGCCTTTTGGGCTCATGAATGCAGGAGCAACTTTCGAAAGAGCTATGGATATATCCCTTATTGATGAGAAAGATAGATTTATTTTTATTTACTTAGATGATATCATTGTATATTCAGCTTCTGATGAAGAACATCTCAAACACCTAAGGAGGGCCTTTCAAAAATGTAGGAAGTTTGGCATTTAACTGAACCCCAAGAAGTCTAATTTTGGCATGGAAGAGGGGAAGTTGCTTGGGCACATAATTTCAAAGGAGGGAATAAAGATAGATCCCAGCAAAGTTGAGGGAATACTTAAAATTGGCACACCTAGAAGCAAGAAAGAAGTGAAATATTTCCTAGGAAAAGTAATTTTTCTAACGAGATTCATCCCTAACCTGGCTGAAATCATAAAGCATATCACTAACATGATCAACAAAGGAAGTGAGATAAAATGGACCCATGAAGCCAGAAAATCCTTTAAAGACAATAAAGTAGCATTGACCTAAGCCCCAATGTTGGCCAGTCCTAACTTTGAAAAGGACTTTATATTGTTTTNGTGTGTGGAAAATCTGGTACCTGTCAAAAAGAAGAGTGGAGAGATCAGATTATGTGTAGACTTTAGAAATCTGAACAGGGTATCTCTCAAGGACAATTACCCACTGCCTAAGATGGATCACATTCTACAGAAAGTGGTTGGCTCTCAAAAAATGTCAATGTTGGATGGTTTCTCTGGGTCCAATCAAATCATGGTACACCCTGATGATCAGGAAAAGACAGCCTTTACAACACCATGGGGTACCTTCATGTATGCCGAAATGCCTTTTGGGCTCATGAATGCAGGAGCAACTTTCGAAAGAGCTATGGATATATCCCTTATTGATGAGAAAGATAGATTTATTTTTATTTACTTAGATGATATCATTGTATATTCAGCTTCTGATGAAGAACATCTCAAACACCTAAGGAGGGCCTTTCAAAAATGTAGGAAGTTTGGCATTTAACTGAACCCCAAGAAGTCTAATTTTGGCATGGAAGAGGGGAAGTTGCTTGGGCACATAATTTCAAAGGAGGGAATAAAGATAGATCCCAGCAAAGTTGAGGGAATACTTAAAATTGGCACACCTAGAAGCAAGAAAGAAGTGAAATATTTCCTAGGAAAAGTAATTTTTCTAACGAGATTCATCCCTAACCTGGCTGAAATCATAAAGCATATCACTAACATGATCAACAAAGGAAGTGAGATAAAATGGACCCATGAAGCCAGAAAATCCTTTAAAGACAATAAAGTAGCATTGACCTAAGCCCCAATGTTGGCCAGTCCTAACTTTGAAAAGGACTTTATATTGTTTTGTTTTGCCTCAGAGCACACCATTGTTGGTGTCCTGTTACAAAAAGATGGACAGAATTTTGAAAGGCCTATAACATACTATAGCAGGACATTGAGAGATTCACTATTAAAGTATGATATCATGGAGAAGCAGTCACAAGCACCAGTCAAGGCCCTAAATGAGTTCAAAGTTTATATCTTGCATTATCATACCATTGCTTATGTGCCTAGCAGTTTTGTGAAGGACATTTAACTCAGCCTGGTCCTGAGGGGAAAAGGGGCAAGTGGATAGTTGTGTTGTTGGAGTATGACCTTGAGATCAAACCTACCAAGTTGATCAAGGGGCAAGAACTTGCAAAGTTGATGGCACAGACAAATTGTGAGCTCTTGGGGATTAATTTCATTCTTTATTTGTCTACAGATTCAGGAGAAAAAGAGGTCCCTCAGGTATCTAAAAAATTCCTTGACTCCCCATGGTATGTTGATATTATTTATGTGTTGAGAAATTTGTAGGCTCCTCCTGAATTGAGAAAAACTAAGCCTAGGTTTTTAAAGTTAACAGCAGCAAGGTTCTGTATTGTAAATCAATCTCTATATTGGAAGGATCCAGGAGGAATCTTATTGAGTTGTTTGTTGGAAGAAGAAGTAGAAAAAAACATCAGAGAATTTCATAAAGGTGATTGTGGAGGACACCGCTATTGGAAAACTATTGTGCACAAGATATTAAGGGTTGGTTTCTATTGGCCTAGCATTTTTTCTGATGTTTACAAAGAAGTTTCAAGTGCTCATGAATGTAAAAATTTTTATGGGAAAAGGAAACTGCAGACTTTGCCTTTAAAGCCTATCTCGGTTGAAGCACCTTTTAGACAATGGGGCCTTGATTTCATAGTAGAAATTTGTCCACAGTTCTCAACTCAGCACAAGTGGATACTGACAACTACAAATTATTTCACCAAGTGGAATGAAGCAGTTCCTACAAAGCAAGCCATGGATATTTTTATCATTCAGTTTTTGGAAAACAATATTCTATCCAGGTTTGGTTGTCCAATCAAAATCATTACAGATAATGCAACAGCATTCAAGTCCAAAAAGATGGAAAAAATTTGCAATGATTACAATATAACTCTTAGCCATTCCACATCTTATTACCCTCAAGGTAATGGATTGGTTGAGTCATCCAATAAAAGCTTGACCAGAATTATCAAAACATTGTTGCAAGATAACAAAATGGCTTGGCACAAGAAGCTTATCCAAGCACTGTAGGCTGACAGAATCACTACAAAAAGATCTATTGCTACTTCACCCTTCTAGATTGTGTATGGTACAAAGACAATTTTTACTACTGCATTAGGACTGCCAGTGATGAGATTGCTACATGAGCAAGATGATAAACCAGATGCCACCCAAAGGAGAACATATGAATTGATCAATGTCCAGTAAACAAGAGAGAAAGCCTTCAACAACTCTCAACTGCACCAAGACAGGATTAAAACATCTTTTGATAGGCATACTAAGGAAGATGATTTCAAAGTAGGGGATTTGGTGTTGAGATGGGATGCCATGAATGAAGATAGAGGAAAACATGGGAAATTTGACCATCTGTGGCTGGGACCTTTTAAAATCGTGTCATACCATGGAAATAGCGCCTATATGCTGCAAGAACTTAATGGAGATCTCATTGGAGGAGGACCTATGAATGGCAGGTTTCTCAAGCATTACCTCGCTTAAAGTATTTTTCACCCTTTCCATTCATTGTATATAACCATTTTGTTTTTCAGTTGAAGCAATTGAAATCAATTTAGCAGAAATTGAAGCCCGAAGCGAAGGCCCTAAGTTATGTTGAGTATAATTTGAGTTTTGTGAATAAGATGTTGATAGATTTAGTTGTAGGAGTAAATTAAAGCCCGATGGGTAGGCACTTGGTCTATTTCTCTTTGCTACCTCGCTGGGAGGATAACATCCCTAGTTGGAGCCCATGTTATCACCATTAAAAAATTTGTGTGAAATCGAGATTTCAGGACTTAGTGAGGAGCTAAATTGGTTTGGAAGTCTGATATATCAAGGGAGGGGCTAAATCTGGCAAGGGATCTAAGGTGATGGGACCCGATACTTCACAGATCGTGAGCACTCCAGATCAACGGTCGAGGATCATTTCAGGGGAAGAAGTTGTGCGGAGGATAATTTCAGAGAGCGGGCTAAAATATAAACCATGGTTTTGGGTCAGGGCTACGTGGTGCCACTAGGTGTATTTCGGGGTGAGAAGAAAGTTGCCCCAAACCACTTCCTCGCACCCCCAAAATTGGAAAAGTATATAAAGCGCATTTGTTGGTTATTTTATTATTTTTCAAAATATTGGAATGTTTGAAACTTGGCGCGACCACCTTCATTCAACTACAGCTCAACAGTATGCCAAGTTCACACCATTTCCGCTCATTTCCGTGTATTTTTCATCATCATCATGGACCCTATCATAACTTCAGTAATAGAGCAAGACTCTGTGTCTAATGAAGAAGCCCTAGTTGACCGAGATTCAAACGTTTTTGACACTGAAATCACAATTTCGCCCATCTCTGTGTCCAGAAGCAATCTGTTCGATAATGTAGGAAAATGTATACCATTCCTTGAATCAGTCTAGGCCTCCATAGTCCCATATGTTGTATAAATCGCTTTCCCCTTTCTCGAATTTATAGGTTGGTGTGCAGAACAATATTCACATGAAGAAAAGGTCGTCGTGAATAAACAAGGTTCTGAGGTCATGTGTAGGGTAGAGAGTCTATCAATTCAATATGCCCTCAGTAGACCAGAGTCTCTCTGTAGTGTTTGAACCTTTCAATGAAGAAAATCTAATTAGGTTATACAGAGAGTGTCCATGAGAAGTCATAGATCTGTTTTTACAGACACTTGTCAAACCAGAACATTTTTTAGAGAGTCTGTCTTTGCCCATGAATATAAGTATAATGGTTATTGAAGTCCAATGGGTATGTTCCCTTTTGAGTCAGGTTTTAGGTCTAGATAATGACAAATATGTAGTCGAAGTCGTGCTCAGTTTCCTGTTGACCTTTTTTATGTCAGAGTCTAGTATGTCGATCCATATGAGCTTTGATCATTTCATAGTTGATAATATCCATAAGCAGCTGGTAAATTTCAGTTCTCTAAGGCATTTCAGATACTACACCTATCTATTGAAGATTTTCATAGAGACCAATAAGAGAGAATTTCCTGAATCAGCATTCATATCAACTGAATGTAAAAGGATTACATTGCTCATTTTCATCAACAAAGTCATGTCCAGGGTTTACAGTTTAATATTCAACACTAGCTTACCTAGAGTTCTGGATGACATGAGGAGCTATCTACAGGCAAATCCAAAAAACAAAGTGGGGGACTGGGTACTATTCATGCACTCAACAATGATTTGGGTTTATGGTTGTCGTGAATCCCCCTATCTATTGCATATTTTTCTAACCCCCAAAGTCTTTGCCTTTGTATTCATTAGGCATAGAATTATATCTAAGACAGAGCATTTCATGAAATTGCACAAAGCCTCCAACATCAAGTTCCCTTTTATCATTGGCCCTTCCATTGTCAAAGCCAGATCTTATTTATCTCGGATTCAAGCAAATCTCAAATAGTTTGGTTTTGCACAACTATAGAGGAGAAGATATGAACCAAACCAAATCGTATCCAAGAGAATATTGATGAACAAATAGGCCCCTTATGAGCATGAAAATGTGGAGAGTTTTGATAAACTGGCAAACCTAGAGTTCTGTGTTGATATGGAAGCAGTCTTGCAACCAACTCAAATGCAGCAAGTGGAGCCAACCTTGAAACAAAGCCAAAAACAACAAGCTCCTCAGAGACCGATGGTCAAAGTTCCTAAGATGAGTGTTTACAACAAAAGAAGTAGTTCAGAGGCTATGGGCATCAGTGATCAACAGACTGCCCCAAAGAAGATGAAAATAACACACTCTCCACAGATTGTAAATTTGGAGGAGGAAGAGCCCAGAGAACAAGTAAATATACCAGATATAAAAAGTATACCAGATATACCAGAGGTGGAGAGTGGTACTGTAATATACCAGATATAAAAAGTATGCAGAACCAAAATAAAATGCTAGAAATGGCAGAATAACAGTAATATAACCAGCATAATCTCCACAATAACACAGAAATGATATAATAACAACAACAAAAATAGCACTTTGATTCAGAAAGAAATGTTCACGGGCCTCTTCGAGGGGGCAACCTCTAGTCGAGCAGCGCTCTGTTACAATAATCTCCAAGCTAGGGTTTTCATACCCTTGACCCTTATTTATACTAAATATATCTATCAAGAGAAGCATCTAGAGGAAGATCCTTCTACAAGCGGAAGCTTCTATTAGGTCTTCTTACATCCACCTTATTCTATTTTATTGAAAGGCCTTATTAATATTGACCTTTATTACATCCGAATATATTGATCTACCTATGTGTGGGTTAGGACCCTAACATGTCTGCCCCCTTAAAAACAGTCTTGTCCTCAAGGCTTGAGATGTGGAAACTACTGTAGAATGGTAGTTGGTTCCCAAGTGGCATCTGCTGGAGTTGTATCTTTCCACTGGACTAGCACTTCCTTGATGGTTCATTGACGTAGGTGATGCTCATGCTGGTCCAAAACTGCTTCTGGCTGTAGCCAAATGGATCCTTCTTCAGCTAAATCGGGAAGGTTGGTTTGAATTTGGCACCTAGTTCTAATCACCTTCTTTAAGCATGACACGTGAAAAATGGGATGAAGCTTTGACTGACTGGGCAAATCCAACTGATAGGCGACTTGTCCCACACGCTTGAGAACTGTATAAGGACCATAAAATTTGGGCGCTAGCTTCTGACACTGCTCGGCCTTGAGGGAAGTTTGCTTGTATGGTTGCAGTCGCAGAAACACCTGATCCCCTTCTGCAAATTGATGTTCAGAGCGACCTTGATCGGCTTGTTGCTTCATGCGATTCTGTGCCATGACCAAGTTCTCTTTAAGGGTACGAAGAATATCCTCTCGAACTGTAAGTGTTTGGTCAATCGCCTGGACCTTCGACGTACCCAGTAAATATGAGAGAACTGAAGGGGGCTTATGTCCATATACCGCTTCAAAATGAGTCATACGTGTAGCTGTATGGTAGGAAGTGTTGTACCACCATTCAGCTAGGAATAACCATTGAGCCCATTGATTTTGCTTTTCAGAGGCAAAACACCTGAGATATGTTTCCAAACACTTGTTGACAACTTCCGTTTGACCATTAGTCTGGGGATGATAAGTTATGCTTAGATGCAATTGAGTGCCCTGTAGCTTAAACAGTTCTTGCAAAAAATTGCTTGTGAAAGTTGGGTCATGATCAGAAACAATAGAGTGCGGCATGCCATGAAGCTTAAATACCTAGTCCATGAAAATTTGAGTCACCATGGATGAAGTAAATGGGTGTTGAAGAGCACATAAATGAGCATACTTGGAAAGGCGATCCACAACCACCATTATGACTGATTTATTTCTCGATTTGGGTAAGCCGGTAATAAAGTCCATAGAGATATCCTTCTAAATAGCAGGTGGAATCGGAAGTGGTTGTAGTGTGCCCGAAGATTTGACTGTTTCTCCCTTGTTGCATTGACACACCTCACATTTAGCGACAAAATTATGGATGTCTTGTTTCATACCATCCCAGAAGAAAGAACGTTTGACCTTGTCATAGGTTTTGGTGAACCCGGAGTGCCCCGCTGTGGGTGTAGCATGAAGCTCAGAAAGTAGTGTGGATTTAAGCTTTGATTGTTTACTTAAATACAAATGGCCTTTGTATCGAAGCTCATCCTAGAGCCAAGAGTACCCTAGGGGAGCTGGAGCTTTGGTCTACAATTGTTGGATCAGATGCCAACTTTTGGGATCTTGTAGCCATTCCTGGCGCACAGCTTGGAGCCAATATGGTACAATGAAGGAAAGAGAAAAATGGGATCCTTCTTCTTCATATTTTCGGGACAGTGCATCTGCCACCACATTGTCTTTTCCCTTCTTGTAAATGATCTCATAATCATATCCAAAGAGATTAGTCACCCATTTTTGTTTCTCTGGGGAGGAAATATGTTGTTCCAGGAAGTACTTGAGGCTTTGATGGTCTGTCTTAATTTGGAAACATTTCCCCAAGAGATAAGGGCACCACAGATCAACGGCATGCAGAATAGCCAACATTTCCTTTTCATAGATGGGTTTGCCCAGATTCCTTTCAAATAGTTGCCTGCTGGTGAAGGCCAAAGGTCGACCCTCTTGCATAAGGACAGCACCGATTCCTTTCCCTGAGGCATCACATTCCAACACAAAGGTCTTTGTGAAATCAGGAAGGGCCAGAATAGGAGTGGTGCACATGGTCGTCTTTAAGGTTTGAAAAGCTTGAGCAGTGGCTGGAGTCCAAGTGAAAGAGTTCTTTTTTAAGAGAGTCGTGAGAGGTGTTGCAATCTTTCCATAATTCTTAACAAACTTGCGATAATACCATGTTAAGCCCAGAAATCCATGCAATATTTTGAGAGTCTTTGGGCACGGCCAGTCTTACATAGCTTTAATCTTTTTCGGATCCATCCTGACGCCATCCTTGCCAACCAGATGACCCAAGTATTCTACTTCTGAGGCACCAAAAGCACATTTAGATTGTTTCAGGAAAAGTTTGTGTTGAGAGAGTAGATGGAGAACTTGATCCACACAAGTAAGATGGTCTGTCCAGGTTTTGCTATAGATTTGGATATCATCAAAGAAAACTAATACAAAATGACGGAGAAAAGGACGAAAGACATGATTCATGAGGCTTTGGAAGGTGGAGGGGGCATTACACAAGCCAAAGGGCATGACCAAAAACTCATAGTGGCCCTCATGAGTTCGAAAGNGTGTGTGGAAAATCTGGTACCTGTCAAAAAGAAGAGTGGAGAGATCAGATTATGTGTAGACTTTAGAAATCTGAACAGGGTATCTCTCAAGGACAATTACCCACTGCCTAAGATGGATCACATTCTACAGAAAGTGGTTGGCTCTCAAAAAATGTCAATGTTGGATGGTTTCTCTGGGTCCAATCAAATCATGGTACACCCTGATGATCAGGAAAAGACAGCCTTTACAACACCATGGGGTACCTTCATGTATGCCGAAATGCCTTTTGGGCTCATGAATGCAGGAGCAACTTTCGAAAGAGCTATGGATATATCCCTTATTGATGAGAAAGATAGATTTATTTTTATTTACTTAGATGATATCATTGTATATTCAGCTTCTGATGAAGAACATCTCAAACACCTAAGGAGGGCCTTTCAAAAATGTAGGAAGTTTGGCATTTAACTGAACCCCAAGAAGTCTAATTTTGGCATGGAAGAGGGGAAGTTGCTTGGGCACATAATTTCAAAGGAGGGAATAAAGATAGATCCCAGCAAAGTTGAGGGAATACTTAAAATTGGCACACCTAGAAGCAAGAAAGAAGTGAAATATTTCCTAGGAAAAGTAATTTTTCTAACGAGATTCATCCCTAACCTGGCTGAAATCATAAAGCATATCACTAACATGATCAACAAAGGAAGTGAGATAAAATGGACCCATGAAGCCAGAAAATCCTTTAAAGACAATAAAGTAGCATTGACCTAAGCCCCAATGTTGGCCAGTCCTAACTTTGAAAAGGACTTTATATTGTTTTTTTTTTGCCTCAGAGCACACCATTGTTGGTGTCCTGTTACAAAAAGATGAACAGAATTTTGAAAGGCCTATAACATACTATAGCAGGACATTGAGAGATTCACTATTAAAGTATGATATCATGGAGAAGCAGTCACAAGAACCAGTCAAGGCCCTAAATGAGTTCAAAGTTTATATCTTGCATTCTCATACCATTGCTTATGTGCCTAGCAGTTTTGTGAAGGACATTTAACTCAGCCTGATCCTGAGGGGAAAAGGGGCAAGTGGATAGTTGTGTTGTTGGAGTATGACCTTGAGATCAAACCTACCAAGTTGATCAAGGGGCAAGAACTTGCAAAGCTGATGACACAGACAAATTGTGAGCTTTTGGAGATTAATTTCATTCTTTATTTGTCTATAGATTCAGGAGAAAAAGAGGTCCCTCAGGTATCTAAAAAATTCCTTGACTCCCCATGGTATGTTGATATTATTTATGTGTTGAGAAATTTGCAGGATCCTCCTGAATTGAGAAAAACTAAGCCTAGGTTTTTAAAGTTAACAGCAACAAGGTTTTGTATTGTAAATAAATATCTATATTGGAAGGATCCAAGAGGAATCTTATTGAGTTGTTTGTTGGAAGAAGAAGTAGAAAAAAACATCAGAGAATTTCATAAAGGTGATTGTGGAGGACACCACTATTCGAAAACTATTGTGCACAAGATATTAAGGGTTGGTTTCTATTGGCCTAGCATTTTTTCTGATGTTTACAAAGAAGTTTCAAGTGCTCATGAATGTCAAATTTTTTATGGGAAAAGGAAACTGCAGACTTTGCCTTTAAATCCTATCTCGGCTGAAGCACCTTTTGGACAATGGGGCCTTGATTTCATAGTAGAAATTTGTCCACAGTCCTCAACTCAGCACAAGTGGATACTGACAACTACAAATTATTTCACCAAGTGGAATGAAGCAGTTCCTACAAAGCAAGCCATGGATATTGTTATCATTCAGTTTTTGGAAAACGATATTTTATCTAGGTTTGGTTGTCCAATCAAAATCATTACTGATAATGCAACAGCATTCAAGTCCAAAAAGATGGAAAAAAATTTCAGTGATTACAATCTAACTCTTAGCCATTCCACATATTATTACCCTCAAGGTAATGGATTGGTTGAGTCATCCAATAAAAGCTTGACCAGAATTATCAAAACATCATTGCAAGATATCAAAATGGCTTGGCATAAGAAGCTTATCCAAGCACTGTGGGCTGAAAGAATCACTACAAAAAGATCTATTGCTACTTGACCCTTCTAGATTGTGTATGGTACAAAGACAATTTTTACTACTGCATTAGGATTGTCAGTGATGAGATTGCTATAGGAGCAAGATGCTAAACCAGATGCCACCCAAAGGAGAACATATGAATTGATCAATGTCCAGTAAACAAGAGAGAAAGCCTTCAACAACTCTCAACTGCACCAAGACAGGATTAAAAAAGCTTTTGATAGGCATACTAAGGAAGATGATTTCAAAGTAGGGGATTTGGTGTTGAGATGGGATGCCATGAATGAAGATAGAGGAAAACATGGGAAATTTGACCATATGTGGCTGGGACCTTTTAAAATCGTGGCATACCATGGAAATAGCGCCTATATGCTACAAGAACTTAATGGAGATATCATTGGAGGAGTACCTATGAATGGCAGGTTTCTCAAGCATTACCTCGCTTAAAGTATTTTTCACCCTTTCCATTCATTGTATATAACCATTTTTTTTTTCAGTTGAAGCAATCGAAATCAATTCAGCAGAAATTGAAGCCCGAAGCGAAGGCCCTAAGTTATGTTGAGTATAATTTGAGTTTTGTGAATAAGATGTTGATAGATTTAGTTGTAGGAGTAAATTAAAGCCCAATGGGTAGGCACTTGGTATGTTGCTCTTTTCTACCTCGCTGGGAGGATAACATCCCCAGTTGGAGCCCATGTTATCACCATTAAAAAAATTGTGTGAAATTGAGATTTCAGGACTTAGTGAGGAGCTAAATTGGTTTGGAAGTCTGATATATCAGGGGAGGGGCTAAATCTGGCAGGAAGAGGCTAAATTTGACGAGGGATCTAAGGTGATGGGACCTGATACTTCACAGATCGTGAGCACTCTAGATCAACGGTCAAGGATCATTTCAGGGGAAGAAGTTGTGCGGAGGATAATTTCAGAGAGCGGGCCAAAATATAAACCATGGTTTTGGGTCAGGGCTACGTGGTGCCACTAGGTGTATTTCGGGGTGAGAAGCAAGTTGCCCCAAACCACTTCCTCACACCCCCGAAATTGGAAAAGTATATAAAGGGCATTTGTTGGTTATTTTATATTTTTCAAAATATTGGAATGTTTGAAACTTGGCGCGACCACCTTCATTCAACTACAGCTAAATAGTATGCCAAGTTCACACCATTTCCGCTCATTGCCATGTATTTTTCATCATCATCGTGGACCCTATCATAAATTCAGTAATAGAGCAAGACCATGTGTCTAATGAAGAAGCCTTAGTTGACCGATATTCAGATGTTTCGACACTTAAATCACCATTTCGCCCATCTCTGTGTCCAAAAGCAATCTGTGCGATAATGTAGGAAAACGTATACCATTCCTCGAATCAGTCTAGGCCTCCATAGTCCCATATGTTGTAGAAATTGCTTTCCCCTTTCTCGAATTTATAGGTTGGTGTGCAGAACAATATTCGCATGAAGAAAAGGTTGTCGTGAATAAACAAGGTTCCGAGGTCATGTGTAGGGTAGAGAGTCTATCAATTCAAGATGCCCTCAGTATACCAGAGTCTTTCTCTGTAGTGTTTGAACCTTTCAATGAAGAAAAGCTAATTAGGTTATACAGAGAGTGTCCATGAGAAGTCATAGATCTGTTTTTACAGATAATTGTCAAACCATAACATTTTTTAGAGAGTCTGTTTTTGCCCATGAATATAAGTATAATGGTTATTGAAGTCCAATGGGTATGTTCCCTTTTGAGTCAGGTTTTAGGTCTAGATAATGACAAATATGTAGTCGAAGTCGTGCTCGGTTTCCTGTTGACCTTTTTTATGTTAGAGTCTAGTATGTCAATCCATATCATCTTTGATCAATTCATAGTTGATAATATCCATAAGCAGCTGGTAAATTTCAGTTCTCTAAGACATTTCAGATACTACACCTATCTGTTGAAGATTTTCATAGAGACCAATAAGAGAGAATTTCCTGAATCAGCATTCATATCAACTGAATGTAAAAGGATTACAATGTTCATTTTCATCAACAAAGTCATGTCCAGGGTTTATAGTTTAATATTCAACACTAACTTACCTAGCGTTATGGATGACATGAGGAGCTATCTACAGGCAAATCCAAAAAACAAAGTGGGGGACTGGGTACTATTCATGCACTCAACAGTGATTTGGGTTTATGGTTGTCATGAATCCCCCTGTCTATTGCATATTTTTCTGACCCCCAAAGTCTTTACCTTTGTATTCATCAGGCATAGAATTATATCTGAGACAGAGCATTTCATGAAATTGCACAAAGCCTCCAAAATCAAGTTCCCTTTTATCATTGGCCCTTCCATTGTCAAAGCCAAATCTTGTTTATCTCGGATTCAAGCAAATCTCAAAGAGTTTGGTTTTGCACAACTATAGAGGAGAAGATATGAACCAAACCAAATCGTATCCAAGAGAATATTGATGAACAAACAGGCCCCTTATGAGCATGAAAATGTGGAGGGTTTTGATAAACTGTCAAACCTAGAGTTTCATGCTGATATGGAAGCAGTCTTGCAACCAACTCAAATGCAGCAAGTGGAGACAACCTTGAAACAAATCCAAACACAACAAGCTCCTCAGAGACCGATGGTCAAAGTTCCTAAGATGAGTGTTTACAACAAAAGAAGTAGTTCAGAGGCTATGGGCATCAGTGATCAACAGACTACCCCAAAGAAGATGAAAATAACACAGTCTCCACAGATTGTAAATTTGGAGGAGGAAGAGCCCAGAGAACAAGTAAATATTGATATGGTGGAGAGTGGTACTGTAATATACCAGATATAAAAAGTATGCAAAACCGAAATAAAATGCTAGAAATGGCAGAATAACAGTAATATAACCAGCATAATCTCCACAATAACATAGAAATGATATAAGAACAACAACAAAAATAGCACTTTGATTCAGAAAGCAATGTTCACGGGCCTCTTCGAGGGGGCAACCTCCATTCGAGCAGTGCTCTATTACAATAATCTCCAAGCTAGGGTTTTCATACCCTCGACCCTTATTTATACTAAATATGTCTATCAAGAGAAGCATCTAGAGGAAGATACTTCTAGAAGCGGAAGCTTCTATTAGGTCTTCTTACATCCACCTTATTCTATTTTATTGAAAGGCCTTATTAATATTGACCTTTATTACATCTGAATATATTGATCTACCTATGTGCGGGTTAGGACCCTAACATGCCCGCCCCCTTAAAAACAGCCTTGTCCTCAAGGCTTGAGATGTGGAAACTACTGCAGAATGGTAGCTGGTTCCCAAGTGGCATCTGCTGGAGTTGTATCTTTCCACTGGACTAGCACTTCCTTGATGGTTCGCTGATGCAGGCGATGCTCATGCTGGTCCAAAACTACTTCTGGCTGTAGCCAAATGGATCCTTCTTCAGCTAACTCGGGAAGGTTGGTTTGAATTTGGCACCTAGTTCTAATCACCTTCTTTAAGCATGAAACATGAAAAACAGGATGTAGCTTTGACTGACTGGGCAAAGCTAACTGATAGGTGAATTGTCCCACACGCTTTAGAACTGTATAAGGAAAATAAAATTTGGGCGATAGCTTCTGACACTGCTCGGCCTTGAGGGAAGTTTGCTTGTATGGTTGCAGTCGCAAAAACACCTGATCCCCTTCTGCAAATTGACGTTCAGAGCGACCTTGATCAGCTTGTTGCTTCATGCGATTATGTGCCATGACCAAGTTCTCTTTAAGGGTACAAAGAATATCCTCTCAAACTTGTAAGTGTTTGGTCAACCACCTGAACCTTCAAGGTACACGGTAAGTATGAGAGAACTGAAGGGGGCTTTTGTCCATATACCGCTACAAAAGGAGTCATGTGTGTAGTTGTATGGTAGGCAGTGTTGTACCACCATTCAGCTAGGGATAACCATTGAGCCCATTGATTTTTCTTTTCAGAGGCAAAACACCTGAGATATGTTTCCAAACACTTGTTGACAACTTCCATTTGACCATTAGTCTGGGGATGATAAGTTGTGCTTAGATGCAATTGGGTGCCCTGTAGCTTAAAGAGTTCTTGCCAAAAATTGCATGTGAAAGTTGGGTCATGATCAGAAACAATAGAGTGCAGCATGCCATGAAGCTTAAGGACCTAGTCCATGAAAATTTGAGTCACCATGGATGTAGTAAATGGGTGTTGAAGAGAACATAAATGATCATACTTGGAAAGGTGATCCACAACCACCATTATGACTGATTTATTTCTCGATTTGGATAAGCCGGTAATAAAGTCCATAGAGATATCCTTCCAAATAGCAGGTAGAATCGAAAGCGGTTGTAGTGTGCCCGGATATTTGACTGTTTCTCCCTTGTTGTGTTGACACACCTCACATTTAGCGACAAAATTATGGATGTCCTGTTTCATACCATCCCAGAAGAAAGAACGTTTGACCCTGTCATAGGTTTTGGTGAACCCGGAGTGCCCCGTTGTGGGTGTAGCATGAAGCTCAGAAAGTAGTGTGGATTTAAGATTTGATTGTTTACTTAAATACAAACGGCCTTTGTATCGAAGCTCATCCTAGAGCCAAGAGTACCCTGGGGGAGCTGGAGCTTTGGTCTACAATTGTTGGATCAGATGCAAACTTTTGGGATCTTGTAGCCATTCCTGGCGCACAGCTTGGAGCCAATCTTGTACAATGAAGGAAAGAGAAAAAAGGGATCCTTCTTCTTCATATTTTTGGGACAGTGCATCTGCCACCACATTGTCTTTTCCCTTCTTGTAAATGATCTCATAATCATATCCAAAGAGATTAGTCACCCATTTTTGTTGCTCCGAGGAGGAAATACGTTGTTCCAGAAAGTACTTGAGGCTTTGATGGTCTGTCTTAATCTGGAAACATTGCCCCAAGAGATAAGGGTGCCACATATCAATGGCATGCAGAATAGCCAACATTTCCTTTTCATATATCGGTTTGCCCAGATTCCTTTCAAATAGTTGTCTGCTGGTGAAGGCCAAAGGTCGACCCTCTTGCATAAGGACAGCACCGATTCATTTCCCTGAGGCATCACATTCCAACACAAAGGTCTTTGTGAAATCAGGAAGGGCTAGAATAGGAGTGGTGCACATGGTCATCTTCAAGGTTTGAAAATCTTGAGCAGTGGCTGGAGTCCAAGTGAAAGAGTTCTTTTTTAGGAGAGTCGTGAGAGGTGTTGCAATCTTGCCATAATTCTTAACAAACTTGCGATAATACCCTGTTAAGCCCATAAATCCATGCAAGCTTTTGGGAGTCTTTGGGCGCGGCCAATCTTGCATAGCTTTAATCTTTTTTGGATCCATCCTGACGCCATCCTTGCCAACCAGATGACCCAAGTATTCTACTTTTGAGGCACCAAAAGCACATTTAGATTGTTTCAGGAAAAGTTTGTGCTGAGAGAGTAGATGGAGAACTCGATCCACATGAGTAAGATGGTCTGTCCAGGTTTTTCTATAGATTAGGATATCATCAAAGAAAACTAATACAAAATGACGGAGAAAAGGACGAAAGACATGATTCATGAGGCTTTGGAAGGTGGAGGGGGCATTACACAAGCCAAAGGGCATGACCAAAAACTCAT
>SNQJ01S0050582.1:86976-100236 GCA_010110895.2 Picea sitchensis
AAAACAATATAAAGTCCTTTTCAAAGTTAGGACTGGCCAACATTGGGGCTTAGGTCAATGCTACTTTATTGTCTTTAAAGGATTTTCTGGCTTCATGGGTCCATTTTATCTCACTTCCTTTGTTGATCATGTTAGTGATATGCTTTATGATTTCAGCCAGGTTAGGGATGAATCTCGTTAGAAAAATTACTTTTCCTAGGAAATATTTCACTTCTTTCTTGCTTCTAGGTGTGCCAATTTTAAGTATTCCCTCAACTTTGCTGGGATCTATCTTTATTCCCTCCTTTGAAATTATGTGCCCAAGCAACTTCCCCTCTTCCATGCCAAAATTAGACTTCTTGGGGTTCAGTTAAATGCCAAACTTCCTACATTTTTGAAAGGCCCTCCTTAGGTGTTTGAGATGTTCTTCATCAGAAGCTGAATATACAATGATATCATCTAAGTAAATAAAAATAAATCTATCTTTCTCATCAATAAGGGATATATCCATAGCTCTTTCGAAAGTTGCTCCTGCATTCATGAGCCCAAAAGGCATTTCGGCATACATGAAGGTACCCCATGGTGTTGTAAAGGCTGTCTTTTCCTGATCATCAGGGTGTACCATGATTTGATTGGACCCAGAGAAACCATCCAACATTGACATTTTTTGAGAGCCAACCACTTTCTGTAGAATGTGATCCATCTTAGGCAGTGGGTAATTGTCCTTGAGAGATACCCTGTTCAGATTTCTAAAGTCTACACATAATCTGATCTCTCCACTCTTCTTTTTGACAGGTACCAGATTTTCCACACACTTAGAAAACCTCAGAGACACGATGATCTTGACTTCAAATAGTTTCTTTATCTCTTTCTCAATCAAGGGCAACGACAAATGATTGATTCTTCTTAATTTCTGTTTGAAAGGTTTATGATCCTCTTTGATTGGAATCACATGCTGAATCATTTTGGTATCATAAACTTTCAGATCTTCATAACTCCAGGCAAAAACATTAGGAAATTCTTACATTAAATTGATATATCTTTTTTTAACCTCTGGGCTAAGTGTCTTGGACAACTTGATGATCTTGGGATCTTCCTAAGTCCCAATGTTGCGATCCTCGACATCTCCATCATTTACAGTAATTTTAGGACTCATGGCCACATCATTATTGTCAAAGAGTTTCTCTAATGGGACCAGGCCTTTAGGGATGATGCTATTTTTTAGCTACATTATATCTTTACCAACAATCTGATTCTTGAAATAACCACCATTTGTGAACACAATTGCATCTTCTTCTGCACCATAATATTCCTCATCAATAATCAAATTTTTGAATTCATCCTCCATATTGAGGAAAGTTTCTATTTGTTTATCATCTTCGAAAACTTGCCAGTACTTAATATTATCTGGTATTGGTGGCCTGTGCTTGACCTCAATCTCATATTTTTTGTTAGGGAAGATTGGAATTTTGAAGACTGAGGCTGAAGTAGCCAGGGCATCAACAATCTGATTCTTCCCTCTTGGAATCACTAAAGTATTATACTCTGGAAATTCTTCAAGAAGAACAAGCACTATATTCCTATAGGCTCTTAATCTGGGATGCTTTTCTTGGCATATACCCTTTATCTCATTGATAATCAGCTCATAATCTTCAAAATTTTAGACCCCACCGAGTTTCAAGTCTCACTAATTTTCAGCCAATGTTTAATGCCCAAACCTAGTTTTATCACAACCAATTAAACTTAACATATAATAAAATTTTCAGAACTGAAACATGAGGATTCTGAACAATATTTAATGCAAAAATAAAACCATATCAACAACACATTACTCATAAAATTTAACATAATGATTTTTGGTCTAACAACGACCCTAGAAAAACCCACAAGGGGAAAACTAGTGAGAGAGGGAGTTTTTATTATTTCAAAGCTTCGGGGAAAATCTTTTACAACATATTCATCTTCAGAAATTTATTGACAAACTTATCTCGAAAACTATGCCAAGTCTTCACACACAAACTGAGCCAAACTCCTTGAAATTTGTGCAGGAATTTCATGCACACATGTACATGTCTTCTCCTCATTTTTTGTGCCTCTTCCTTGCTGTACGACTGCCTCAAAATCTATGCCAACAATTACAACTCAATTCTAGGCATTAAATGTTGTACAATCACCTTGGGAAATGTGCCAAAACCACTCAAAAAATACCACATAACTTTTCTTGAATTTTGTGCAAGAAAAACAACAGTACAAAATCCATACAATTCAGCCTCGTAAACCTGGTTCTACTTTCCCTCAATTTCCATGCCACTTTTCTTTTGGATGGTCACCCAAAAATCTATATAGTACGACCTCCTTTCTAAACTGTACTTCACCTCGATTTATGTGCTTGCTTTAATGTTGTACAACCTGCTCAATTTGTATAGTACAATCGACAATAAATGCTATACCTTTGCCTTGAAGTGCGTGCTAGTTTGCTGCCTTGAAATGCATGCCCTAGCTATGTAAAAATGGCCTCCTTTCTCAAACTCGAATTTTTGCTCTCTTTCTCTCTCAAAAATGTTTCATCTACCCAAGAATGGGTGCACCCTCCTACCCTAGTCGACCTCATGAGGGAATTTCAAGAGTCATCTCATTCAACGATTCAGATTAGATGAGATCAATGTGGAAATAAAATCACTGAAGTCACCCACTTTTCCTAAGTCTCAAAAAGTCACCTTTTAATTTGTCTCTCACAAATTAAATGACTAGGGTCCACATTAGGCAATTTCTCACCCCTTAGGCACCTAGGTGACGAGAAACACTTGCCTAGGTACTTTTTAATTATTTTTAACACTCCCTCTTACTGAGGAAAGTGTTACTCACCACTCCAATCTTGTTCTTGAAAAATACAAACTTGCCTTTTCCCAAGGCTTTGGTGAGTATGTCTGCAACCTACTCATCTATAGATATGTATTGTAGCTCAACTTCTCCTCTCTAAACATAATCATGGATGAAGTGATAACGAATCTCAATGTGCTTAGACCTGTCATGAAATACTAGATTCTCAGAGAGTTTAATGCAACTTTGATTGTCACAGTAAATCAAAGTAGGCCTCAACTGCACACCAAACAATCCCACCACCAACTTGCGAAGCCAAAGAGACTCACAACTAGCCTGACTGGCAACCATATACTTAGCCTCTGCAGAACTCAAAGCCAATAAATTTTTCTTCCGACTGAACCAAGACACCATTTTTGACCCCAATCTGAAACAACACCCTGAAGTAGTCTTTCGGTCACTAACACATCCTGCCCAATCTGAATCTGTATAGCCCACCAATCGAACTCCATCCCCTCTCTGATAGTCCAAACCATAATCTATCGTACCACAAAGATTCCTGAGCACATGTTTTGCTGCCACCCAATGCACTCTCGTAGGCTCCACCATGAACTGACTAAGAGTGTTGACAACAAAACAAATATCTGGCCCGGTATTGACCAAATACATCAAAAACCCGATCAATTGACGATATAAAGTGGAATCAACCAACTGTGACTCATAAGCATGAAGATTCTTCCAGTTGGTAATCATGGGAGTGGTCATGGGCCTATAATCCTCCATATGGAATCTCCTCAGAATGTCACAAACATACTTCCCCTGTCCCAAGAAGATTTGTTCAGGCTCCTGCCAAACCTCCAATCCCAAAAAATAGTGCATCAGTCCAATATCAGTTATCTCAAACTCCGAAGCAAGGCTCTCCTTGCAGCTAATGATGAGTCTCTTTGCCCCTGTAATGAAAAGATCATCCACATATAACAAGAGTATGAGAGGATCCTCTCCAACCACAATGATGTATAGGTTGGGATCCGCCTCACTCTTCTAAAAGCCCAACTACTGCAAATAGGCATCAATCCTTGAATACCAAGATTTGGGATCTTGTTTCAGCCCATACAATGCCTTCTCCAGTCTACACACATGAGAATATCTCCCATGCACCTGAAATCGCAATGGATGCTCAATATACACCTCCTCATGTATAAGACCATTAAAAAATGCGATCTTCACATCCATTTGGTGGATCTTCCAACCCATCTTTGCTCTAATGGAAATCACTGACCCAATCGAGGTGTATCTAGCATCTGGTGCGTAAGTCTCATCATAATCAACTCCCTCAACCTGTGAGAAACCCCGAGCCACAAAGCTATCTTTGAACTTCTCAATGCTGCCATTTGCAACATACTTGAGTTTATAGAGCCAGCTGGAAGTCACCACTGACTTCCCCTCAGTTCTAGGAACAATTTCCCAAACATCATTCTTCATGATGGAATTGTACTCTTCCATCATGGCATCTCTCCAAACCTGTTTATGAGTAGCCTCCTCAAAATTTGAAGGCTCTGACTCCCTGATATTGCTCACCATCACGATGTAGTTGCAAAATCTCTCGGGAGGTTTACTCTCCCTCACAGCCTGCCTGGGATTCCCCACTGAACCCTGTGCCTCCCTCAAAGTATACTGAAGCCACTTGGGTTTCCTCCTCTCTGAAGTAGTGTCCAATGGAGGGGACTCTACCTGATCAACCCCATCACCTGAAGACTATGACCTTGAAGTAGAATCTGGAGAACTCGATCCAAAAAATTGTGGACCAGTAACTTGTAATCCTGACATCTGTGGCCCTGTCACCTGTGGACAAGTCGTCACCGAAACTGGTGGTCCTGAACTATGTGTCATTGAATTTTGTTGTGAACTCACTTGAATCTAAGGTGATGACTGCTCACCCCTCTCTGTCCCTTGTGACTTCCTAAAGGGTCCATCCTCCTCAAATCTCACATCCCTCCTCAAAACTATCTTCCTAAAGGAAGGAATGTATATGCGGAAAGCCTTTGAAGTCTCGCTATACCCAACAAATATCCCCTTCTCTTTCATGGTTTCTAGCTTTGTCCTCTTCTCAGAAGGGACATGTGAATATGTAAGGCATCCAAAAATCCTAAAGTGCCCCACCTCAGGCTTCTTCCCAGAGAAATCCTCCTTAGGAGTCATAATCCCCACTGCCCTATGTGGACTCCTGTTCTGCAGATAAACTACAGTGTAGCATGCCTCAACCCAAAAAAATACTGGCAACCCATGATCATGTAGAATGGATCTCACAACCCCAACTACGACCCTGTTGTTCCTCTCAACAACCCCATTATGTTGTGGTTTGTAAGGAACAATCAACTCTCTCATGATGCCCTCTCCTGCACAAAAGTCCATGAACTCCTTGGAGGTATACTCACCCCCATTGTTTGTCCTTAGAACTCTGATTTTCTTCCCAGTCTGGTTCTCCACAAGAGCTTTGAACTCTTGGAACCGTTGAATACCTGTTCTTTGGTCTTCATGAAGAAAATCCAAGACTTATGTGAGAAGTCATCAATGAATATAACATAGTATAAACAACCAGTCAACGATGCCGAAGACATTGGGCCACATACATCAGAATTAATAAGATCAATAATACCTGCTACTCTACTGTCACTTCTTGGAAAAGTTGTTTTGGTGTACTTTCCCAAAGCACACCCCTTGCACAACTCCTGGTGCTCTATACCGAAATATGGAGCTCCAGTCACAATCTCCCTCAGTACCCTCAAAGCCCCATGGTGTAAATGTGCCATCCTCCTATGCCATAGCTCACATAGATCACTTCTGCTGGTAGAATGAAATAATGCTCTTGTTGAATGGAACATGAGCATGCACAACTTCTCATGTCTAGTCCCAATCATTTTGGGCGAAGTGATACTGGACACCTTGGGGAAAAGGAGAACCTGACCATCATGGAACAACACCTCATAGCCCCTCTCCTTAATAGAAGAAACTGAAACTAAGTTCTTCATTAAGCTAGGAACATATAGGACCTCTCTCAACAACATGGGAGGTAAAGACTCCCTCTGAAATGATACAGTCCCACTACCAACTGCCTTGACCACCTGGTCATCTCCAAGCACCACCTCAAGATCACCAATTTGATTAAGATCTGTCAAGTGCTCACGGAAACCTATCATATGGCGGAAGGGACCACTGTCAATATACCACACATCAGAATGAGTGGTCCTAGTGGAAAGACACACAACTAAGGAAAAATCCTTATCAAACTTGGCAGAGAACTCCTCCACCATTGTTGAAGCTGTCGTTTTCTTCTTCTTCTTATTCAGACACTGTCCTTTATAGTTCCCAAACTTGTGGCATGCAAAGCACTTGACTTTTCTCATGTCCTTCTTCCCCTCACCCTTTGGTTTGTTTCCTCCCTTAGTACCCTTTTTGAATTTCCTCTTGTTGTTGGCAGCAAGAGCCACATTCTCCTCATCATGAACCATAGATGAACTGCCATGTACATAACCTCTCCAGGTCTCCTCCTGAACAAAGTCATCCCAAAGACGTTCCCAATTGGGAAGCTTCTCCCTAGCCACAATGACCTAAAAAACAACAACCCATTGTTTGGAAACTTCATTCAATGTTGTCCTCACAAGCTCACTATCAACAATGGCCTCCCCCACAACTCCAAGCTCATCTCTCACCTGTGTCAACATGGTAAGATATGTGACCACATTTTTAGCCTTGGTCATTTTAATGCTCTTCAATTTTTCTCTCAAAACCATCTTTCGATTTTCATTTGTAATATGGTACAACTTCATCAAGGACTCCCAGATCTCATAGGCATTTGCCTTCCCCATCAAATGAGAAATCAAATGGTCCTTGATGTCATCAAGAATAATCCTCTTAGCCTTGATACTCTTCTTGGTGTATGCTACTAGAAGAGTGGGATCGGTAGGTACATTTACATAATTTGTTGTGGAGTTCTCAACAATATGCCACAACTCATTTTCTTGCAACAACAAGATCATTCTCTCCTTCCAAGCACCAAAGTTCACTACGCCATCAAGTCTGTCCTCAACCCTCAAACCTGTAGCCATTGACCCATTTTCTGCTGAAAATGAAAAATTCAAAATTCTGTCCGGTGAAGTGACTGCTGTCCCACTTTTCTGACTTGCTGATATAAATCTACCTCTCTTTAACTCAACTCTGATACCATGTAAAATTTCAGACCCCACCCAGTTTCAAGTCTCATTGATTTTAAGCCAATGTTTAATGCCCAAACCCAGTTTTATGACAACCAATTAAACTCAACATATAATAAAATTTCCAGAACTAAAGCATGAGGATTCTGAACAATATTTAATGTAGAAATAAAACCATATCAACAACACATTACTTAGAAAATTTAACACCATGATTTTTGGTCTAACAACGACCCTGGAAAAACCCACAAGGGGAAAACTAGTGAGAGAGGGAGTTTTTATTATTTCAGAGCTTCAGAGAAAATCTTTTACAACATATTCATCTTCATAAATTTATTGACAAACTTATCTCGAAAACTGTGCCAAGTCTTCACACACAAACTAAGGCAATCTCCTCGAAATTTGTGCCAGAATTTCCTGCACACATGTACATGTCTGCTCCTCGTTTTATGTGCCTCTTCCTTGCTGTACGACTGCCTCAAAATTTGTTCCAACAATTACAACTCAATTCTGGGCATTAAATGTTGTACAACCACCTTGGGAAATGTGCCAAAATGACTCAGAAAATACCACAGAAATTTTCTTGAATTATGTGCAAGAAAAACAACAGTACGAACTGTATGGAATTCGTACAGTACAACCTGTTAAACCTGGTTGTACTTTCCCTCGATTTTCGTGCCACTTTTCTGTTGTACGATCACTCGAAAATCCATAGAGTACAACCTATTTTCTAAACTATACTTCACCTCTATTTCTATGCCCACTTTAATGCTGTACGACCTGCTCAATCTGTACAATAAGACTTGCAATAAATGTTGTACCTTTGCCTTGAAGTGTGTGCTAGTTTGTTGCCTCAAAATGCATGCCCTAGCTCTGCAAAAGTGACCTCCTTTCTCAAACTCAAATTTCTATTCTCTTGCTCTCTCAAAAATGTTTCATCTACCCAAGAATGGGTGTGCCGTCCTATCCTAGTCGACCTCATGAGGGAATCCTAAGAGTCATCTCATCCAACGGTTGAGATTAGATGAGATCAATGGTGGAAATAAAATCACTTAAGTCACCCACTTTTCCTAAGACTAAAAAAGTCACCTTTTAATTTGTCTCTCACAAATTAAATGACTAGGGTCCACATTAAGCACTTTCTCACCCCTTAGGCGCCTAAGTGATGAGAAACACTTGCCTAGGTACTTTTTAATTATTTTTAATAGAATCTCCATGCACAACTATCCTCTTAGCACCCATTTCTTTCAAAGTCTTCAATCCCAACACTAATGCCTCATATTCAGCCATGTTGGTGGTGCAATCGAAAGCAAGTTTATAAGAGCACAATTTTGTACTTCCTTTAGGGAGGTTAATCCACACACCAGCCCCTGCTCCTTCTCTGCTGACAACTCCATCGAAGCTCATATTCCACATCCGATTTTATGCATCATTTTGCTGCTCTGAACTTTCCTCATTTTTCTGATCAAATTGGTCTTAGGGAGTCATATCACTCTCTGGAACTTTTTCTTCAAAACTCGAATTAAAGAAAATGGAAGAACCAATCTTAGTCTCCACAGAGTAAATGGGATGGTTGTTTGGCTGGGTCTTGTTACTGACCATGTATTTGAGCAATACTTCCCTGTACAACCTCCTATCTTGACCAAAAGCAGGGATATCGACATATGACATATCCATTTGCAGAGTCCCTTTCAACTTTGCATCCGATGACCTAGATAACAACATACCAAACTTAGGAGGGATATCAATAACCACTACATCCATGACCATATTATTTTCTAGAATTTGAGACAAAGATACCACCAGATCTTTGATTAGGCCCAGACACTTCACCTTCCTTGAATCAAAGGAGAAAAGGTCTTTGTAAGGCCTTGTAATGTCCAGGTCCAATTGGTGTATGACCACTTTGGGCATTAGATTATGGGATGCTCCCGAATCCAACATTGCATTGTGCAAAGTCATTTCATGAATCTTCATACTAACATAGAAAGGGGGGACCTCATCAACATCATTACTCTCCTCTACACGTGGGCCAAACAAGATGGCAGGATCATCATCTTGTATGTTCAAAGTATCAGAAGTTTCTTCCATATTGAGCATCTTGATGATCTGATTTCTATATTCACTATTCATTATCAACTCATTGAATGGTACATATATTTTAATTTTGGCCATCTCACTTTCAAAATTAAAGGAAGATGAGGTTTTCTCTATGTCTTTGATGACTGTCTCCTTTCTTGTTTAAGGTATTTTCTTCTGAGATTCTTCCTTCTGCTTTCCTTTCTCCACAACATCTTTTGCAACAGAGTCCTTTTTAGGCTGACTTGAAGAAGGTATATTATTTTGAGATTCTTTGGTAGGCTTTCCCTTTGGAGGATTTGGGGGCACCTTTTTTTTTCTTCTGAAGATTGTATTGTTTCTAGAACTGCATGATGGCATTCTGCAACCCTATTTGGTAATCCTCGTTTTCCACTGACAACCTTTCGTCATTCTCTTGAATGAAGATTTCATTTTCATCCATGAATTGGTCATGTTCTTCTTTAGTAAAAAACACCTCTGTTTCATGACCATCACAACAATTCATGTTGTCTTCAAAATTTCCATCAAAATTTTCATTTACATAATTATTTTGAAAGGGAGGTCTTATTTGTTGATCACCCTGGTTCCTTTGATCTCTTTGTCTGATTTGTGGAACCGCTGGTCTCCTTTGGTTTATGAGTGGAACATCAACCTGTTCTCTGGTGTTGGGCTTGTTATCTAAAGACATCCTCTCCATGAGCTTCTCTATGGTCTTCATCATCAGTTCAAACCTCTCTTCTGATGACTGTGAGGTTGAAGGCCGTGCCTTATCTTGAACCTTGTTCATGTCCCTGTCATAATTATATTTGATATTTCCTGAAGCCATTAGATTTACTTCAAATTCTATTGCATCACTCATCATATCATCTAGTGAAGTGGATCTCCTTTCCCTTAACAATAAAGAAAAATCACTTTCAAAGGAATAAACATATCTAAGTTGAGCATTCTTGGGAGGAGGTTTTACTTCAGTAGGAATTGAGTTGTAAACTTTGATAAATCTAGCTGAAAACTCCTGTACTGTTTCATCAGGTGACCTTCTCATGTTGTTGCACTGGGTTAACAACTGAAGGGGGTTTTTCTTGTCACCCCACTTTTCAAGAAAAATCATTTCAAAGGCTTCAAAATTTTGGATACTCGCTGGTGGGAGAGCTTTGAACCACTTTCTAACTTCTCCTGCAAGACTTTGTGCAAACAACCTCATTTTTGCATCTTCAAAATCTACTTCTTCTAGGTCTACAAAATCATTTAACTAGTCTAAGTGTTTTTGGGCTGACACATTACCTTCAACATCATACAACTTAATCCACTGATTATATTCCCAAGGCAAATCATGTAATTGAGCAGGTAGAACAAGAGGGGAAAACCTAGCTGCCATGGCTACAGTAAGAACTTGAAGTGGCTATTGGTTAGGAATCACAATAGGCTTAGTAGAGGTAGCTAAAATCAAATCTTGGAACCTCTTATCATCAAAGATGATTTCGTTCAAACAAGACTCAGATTTAGTTATGAACATAGTTTGCTCAAATTTCAAATCAAAATTAAGGTCTTTAATGCTTATCACTCCATCTTTGGGCAAGGATAGATATCTGTCTAGATACACAACTGGGCTTATTGGCTTTTCTTTTCTTTTGTGTACAATCTTCTCAGGGTTAGACACATGGATTACTGCTTCTGGGTCTGTGTTTCTCCTGGTATGAATTCTCTTGGGAGCCATGATTTCTAGATTGAACTACTTTATGCTACTGGTCTCTTGATAATGGAGTTGCCAAGGTAGATTTAGTTTCATCCAATAAGGTGTTTGATTCACTGTCCCCTTAGGAATCAAATCTAAAGCTTTAAGTCATTCTTTTTCCATGGAATATTTCACTTTTGGTCCTCAGCAACAGTGCCAAAATGTTAACACTCTGTAAATTTGTTCGACTCATAAACAAATGCTAGAGGTGACCTGCAAACCAACTTTAGAGCTAGGTACTAACCTGCTCAGCTCAGAGAGGGCTCTCTCCTATCACTTGGTATTCCTTTGATAATGAATGGCTAAGTTTTGTTGTTTGGGATTTGTTTTTTTATAAATTTGCTGACAAGGAAGGGGAGGGAGAGTTAGGGATATGGAGTCAAATTTCTGAAAATGAATGGAAACGTTTACTGGCCAGTAGAACTCTCCAGAGGATAAAGGATAAATGAGGCAATAAACCTGAGTTATAATTTGTAAATTTATAGAGTGTAGGAAGAAAAGAAAACATGTAACTGCATCAGAGCATTAAATAAATGAATTCTGAATTAGTTAAGAAGAACTTAACACAGTTTAAATTGCTTCAACCGAGAGCATCAAAACATGAATTCTGGGACTTTGACTATCCAATTTAAACAAAAGACAGTAAATATGAAATCATAAATACAAGAAATACATACAAAGAGAGGAGACAAAACTCAGATCACCATCGTTAGAATCTTTTCATGGAGACTTCAAGACTTCTGCATGTATATTCAATTCGGCTTAAGAAAATTACATTCAAGTTATAAAATAGCTACGATAGTGCCCTTGCACTTCTACCAACACTAATACATTTGGAACCTATAATACTTATACAATTCGAGTTCCTTCGGTTTGAAACCGATTAAAATAATTGAAATGAAACATTTTAGTTTCTGAAACTGATTGCAATGATTACAAATGACAGTTTCGACTTGAAACTGATTACAATAATTAGCAAGAAAAATGTTTCATGATCCAACTTATGATTCCTCTGATGCTTTATCTCCTTTCTTCGTCACTTGCTCTGCTCTGGTTCACCACCTGGATCTACCATCTTCACTAACATCCGAACATCACCTACTGGACCCTGGAAAACAACACTTTCTCCTACCCAACCACACTATCTCCTTCCATTGCAAGTTAGAAGGGATATCATAATCTGTCATTTCTTTGATCAGAATCTCCAGGTCAATGCAGGAGGCATATGCCATGACTGGTAGTCCAATTTTCAATGCTTTGAACTGATTCAAAATCTCAAAGTATGTGATTAGATGTTCAACCAGGGTTGCTCCTTTCAAGTTTTTCTCCAGGGTTTCAAACTTGGAGTGATCCATTCTGCACTGAGTGAGGCGAGCATTATATTCTTTTTGATCATATAATTTTCCTTTGCCATCCCAAAATGGTGGGAGGCCTTTAATAAACAATTCTTCAAACAAATCTTTGAATTCTTGCACACTTTGCTCCATCTGTGTTGCCTTGGTTTGGATTGATTTCAACAGGTTATGTTTAGCAATAACCCTCATGGCCTAGATGATTAATGTAGTTCTATCTTTAGCTCCAATGGTATGAAGTTCTGTAGTAGGGATGGAGTTTAGCAAGTTTATGGCATTTTGGGCCCATTCTGATGGTTTCTTTGCTAAAGTCTTATTCGCAATAGTGCACCTGCTTCTGGCTGTGATGACAATACTATATTTATCATTGATGAAATTCAAATACACTCTGAATTTGGCAGCTTCAACAACTATAGAATCCCAAATGATGTGTTTGGCTCCCTACAACAGTCCTTTGCCTCTTAATCTTATTTTCAGCTTGTCTATCCTTTCCTACAAGGCTTGATTCTCCTTTTGAAATTGAGCCATTCTTTCATCCTTTGCTTGCATTTATTGCTTCGGCTTCTCTATGTTCCCTTTTATCCCTTTGATCTCTCCTTCTTTCAGGCTAACTTGTGACATAGCCTGGACAAGTACTTCAGTGTTTGGCCCAACTTCTGTAGTGGGAGGTACAACTACAACCCTGTTCAACAATTCTGTTTTCTCTTTTGACCATTTCATCTTTTCTTTCTCTAGCTGTAACACCTTAGCTTTATAGTTCAATGCCTCTCGACGAAACACTGCTTTTTCCTGTTCCAGAGCAACCAATTCTCTTGTTTGTGGGTGCTCTGTGGCAGACATTTTCAGTTTCTTCTTCAAGATTTGAATTAATTTGTCTTTCTCAGACAATGATGTTTTCACCCCTTGGGGACCTTCAGATTCCAATCTTTTGACCCGAGTCTGCCAAGCTCTGCTAGATGCCTTTTCCTGCCTTAACTGTTCTTCCAATTTGATCACATGGGATGACAATTTTGAGTTCTTCAAGCTTAAACTTGAGTAATCTGAATACAACATGTCACTGGTATGTCTATGGAATTTGACCTTGTCT
>SNQJ01S0050583.1:10741-22691 GCA_010110895.2 Picea sitchensis
AAAGAAGAAGGATGGGCCCTCCAGGGTCATGCTCAGGTCAATCCTGCTCTCGGTACTCCATGTCTAGGACCTGTGGGCCTCGAGACATGATCTCCTAGTTATCCCTATAAATCAGGGATAACAAGTCCGAAGACTATGAGAAGGTTAAAGCATTTAGTCACGATTTATTCCCTATTCTCTTTGGTCTCGGGTCTTTTATGCTCCAGGGGCTTTAACCTGCATTTTCAGAATAATAAAATAATATCTCTAATAATAATAATAATCATATGTATATAGACATATATACATATATTTCCATAGTTTTACTCAGTTTTGTTACCTGGATGATTAAAAGGAAAATTGTTTTCTTTTACAGAAAAATAAGGAAACGAAAAATATAGTTTCCCGGGCTTTATAAAGAGATTTAATAAAAGTTTATATTCCTGGGGAATTTCTTCATCGTGGAAATTTAAATATAATTATAATCTCTCCCTTCTCGTGGGTAAATGAGTAAAATTGTGTTTCCTTATTACTGTACTTTACTTCTCTTACTAAATTTGAGGGAAATGGTCTTGATACATAGATTTACCTCCACAGTAAATTTGGTGTTTCTACCAAGATTTACTGTCCACCAAAATTTAAGGGGATTCTTCCCAATTTTAGGAGATTTAACACAATTTAATCATAAATGTTTATTTGTGCCCCAAATGGAATTTTGAGAACTTTTGTATTTTAATTCATTTAGATTGATTTCATGTTTANGATTTACTGTCCACCAAAATTTAAGGGGATTCTTCCCAATTTTAGGAGATTTAACACAATTTAATCATAAATGTTTATTTGTGCCCCAAATGGAATTTTGAGAACTTTTGTATTTTAATTCATTTAGATTGATTTCATGTTTATGTCCTAATTATTTTTCCTCAATAATTATTTATAAGGACTTTTAATGTTTTCCCATAATTGGGATTATTTTCTAAAGTCCACACAGATCTGATATCTTCTAACTTTTCTAACAGGGGATTTGAGGACATACTAAAATGGAGCACTATTACATAGAAAAATCACTCTCTCTTCTTTCACGGGTGTTATAGATATTTTTAATTGTTCAGACATCAATTCCCCGGCATGCATTAAACTGTACAACACAGTCAACCACAACATTCACTCCCAGAAATCTTATTTTAGCACACAGATATGCAAGAGATAAGAAACTAAATCAAAAGAGCTTTAGCTAAGACATTCTCCTTATTCTGCTTAAATTTCTCAAATCACTTTTGTCAGAAATTAAACTTACACAGTTCTAAAACATAGTAAAAAAAAATCTTTAATCTAAACACTACATAGATTTAACCAAATATACTTATCTAGAAACCAGATAGTGATGCAACTGCTAAAAGGGGTGCCCTTTTCCACCCAACCGTAGACACAACAACTCCTGGATGGATTTACCAATGGCCACCCCCTAGCTAGATCATGATTCTGTGAGAGAGACTCTTCCTTCTGTTCAACAACAACTAGGGATGGAGTCCACTCTCCTCCTCCCACAAGAACTTGGTAGATCGATTTTCTCTCCACCAAGCAAGGGGGTCTACAATGAGTGCTTCCTCAGTCACTCATCTTCTTTGCAACCCCGTTTATGAGCTTGGACTGAAAACACTGCCAACAAATTCATGTACCCATAACAAATTTGTTTTTAAGTTCTCTTCAGAACCAGAGAGTTGCACATGCTCTCCCTCTTTAGAAATGGTCACCAGACACATTCCATTACATCCTCTCCCTCTGCCCACAAATTTCCTTTCTTTTATTGCCTTCCTCAACAAGATTTCATGGGTCCAATTCCCCATTTCGTGGTAAAGTCGGGAAGTTTTTCATATGGGTACTCTGCCCATCTCCTCATTGACTCTTGAGGAGGACTTCCCAACTACCAACCTGACTGGTAATTTATTTTTCTAGGTCAAAGGATTGTTCTGGGTTTGAATAATTTAAATCCAATAGAGTACTGATCTGGTGGGGGTCATCTCAACCATTGTTGGTTCCCCTCACGATCTCTCTCATACATCATGATCTACCTTGGCAAACCCTTTCAGGAGTTATGCAATCCATTTTATTTAGTAACATAAATATATACATTACCTTTTATAACAAAAAGGTTAATCAATTCCAACATCCACACACATATTCAGTCTGCACATAGTCTTTTAGCAGGTTATAGATATATTTACAAGCTGGGGGAAACATGGGTATTACAATGAGTATAGGTCAAGGATAAGGCTACCAAATGATAGTGCCTGCAAATCAGATGTTAGACAACCCAAAACACGACTATATATGATGAAATAAGCCCCGAGATGAGAGGGAAATCAATAAGAAACCTTCTTGTCCCAAAATTGCAGCATACAACAGTGATACAACAACAAGAATACAATTATAACAACTATGAATTAAACCATCAAAATCAACATATGATATCATATAAGAAAGCTTGCAATTAGTAGTAAATTTTCCAATGCTTAAACTAAGATTTTGATGTCAAATGAGGGCTATAAAAGAGTGTTATTAATAAAGAATTATGACAGACCTATGGCTGCAAAAAACATTTTCTACAACAACAAATTCTAACCACTAAAATCAGCAAGTAAACCATCCAAACAATATCCCTTCAACTGTAGATTAACTATCACAGCTTACAAACAATTTTCAGCGGTAGAAAAGAAGAGAAAATGTGTAAGAGAGA
Source organism: Picea sitchensis (assembly GCA_010110895.2). NCBI lineage: Eukaryota > Viridiplantae > Streptophyta > Pinopsida > Pinales > Pinaceae > Picea > Picea sitchensis. Next base: position 13,458 of record SNQJ01S0050583.1, read on the forward strand.
GTGTTTGTTGCAGCCCTAATGGTTGTAGCTTAATGTTTATTACAACAGACTAATTGCTTGACTAATTAAGATGCCCTTGAAGCACAAGAGAGTCTAGAGGATGTAAAATTCAAATCCAACTTGAACAATTCCAAATTCTCAAATTTCACGTTTACCAATGCAACAATTAACAATCTCCAATGCAAAGATTAGTGCCTTGTTATTGGGTGAATGGAGTCTCTTCCTTGGAAGGAAAACTAGGAAAAGAGGAAGAAGATATTTTTTGTTGAGAGTTAAACCCTTGTAAAACCCAACAACAATCCTTCCAAATCATCTAGCTTATAATCCAAGATGAACTAGGGTTTAAAGTTTCTCTAGGGGTGTAAACCCTCTTACTTCCTGGAGAAATAAACCCTAGCTAAGCCTTGCAACAAGGGTGTAAACCCTCTTACCTCTTGTTTAAAGTCTTATATCCCTTCAATACAAAAGAAGAAATAAACCTTGATGGAGGGTGTAAGCCCTTTTAATCCTCCTAGAGTTTTAGATATTTTTCTTCAATTTAAATAAGCAATTACTCACCAAATCCAAGAGAAAGCATGCAACAAACCCTTACTACCAAGAAATCATCCAATGTTTTGCCAAGAGAGACCACCAAGAGAAATCACTAGCCCCTAATGCTCCAAATAACAAGTGTTGCATGCATTTGACAAGAAAAAGAGAGATGGTGTATTGCCAAAGAGGGCCAAAATTTTAGTTCAAAGAGTATCATATCAAATGACGAGTCATGTCTGAATGAAAATGACTTGACTCATATTTATATGAGGAAACCCAAGTCATAGTTTGTCCACATCACATTTAAATCCATAATTTCAGGCTAAAACCTAAGTTATAATGCTTAATTAGCAAATCAATTTGCTCATTTTGCCCACATACGCTACAAAATGACCAAAAATAACAAAATGATGGAACATAAGCCCATAAAAATCTTCACCAAGGTGGAACATGTGATGATAAGCCTCCAAAGGCTAGGATGTCATGCTAGAAATGTGTCATGTCACTCCTAAATCAAGCAAGAGATTAGGGCTTCAATCCCACAACACCACCAAGCACATCTAAATGGTAAAGTGTCCCCTCAAAAGTGTGATGTCATGCTCTAAGGGAGGGATGTTTGGGCATAGGAGAGTGATGTCATCTCCCCTTTTTGCTTCCGGGCCTTGTCCAAGTGCTAGAGATGTCTCCCAAGTTTCAATGTTCATGATTGTCGGCCTCAAATGAGTGAGGCGCAACATCCATCATGTGGGCTTCCAAGTCCTTGTGAAGGTCCAAGTGGCTTATGAAATATCCCAAATCACTCAGATCTGGATATTTACTGCTATGCTAGTGATATGGCTGCAAATCTGATACTCTAGGGGTTTCTGGATGTGTTTTTAAAGGTTTTTTATTGCGGTTTTGTGGTGTTTATATGTTTATAATATGCATGCAATTGTTTTGGAACCAAGAGCAACTCAAAAGATTCTATGAAGTAAAATAATGGGAAATACAGTATTGCATGTGGAAAATAAAGGAAACAACCTCAACTTGATCTCGTGGAGAATGATCTTAGCTAGAATACAATGCAAATCACTAAAGAAAGTACCCAAAACAATAGAGATAGGCAGATCTATGGTCAACACTAAAGATCCACTACATGCATGGCTGGATTTGTTGCATGCAACCAAAAACACCTACGAGGAAAGAAGATTCAAACCCTCCAAACCCTAAGAAAGAAGATTCAATCCCTCGTATGGTCACCAATTCTATTATGAGGAAAATCTCTCTATGGCTAGGGGTAAACCTCAACAGACATAAATGACTGCAGAAACCAACTCTATTCCCAAGTATGCTATATAAACAAATATGCTAACAAGACAAGATAAAAGGCCTACCTTGTCCAGACGTTCGATGAAGTCCACCGTTGAGCACTTGACCCAAAGCAATATACCTGCAACTAGTCCTCAACAACCAAGAAAAGCAATCATATGGTGATAATATATGATGTTAACACATTCAATAGCATAATCCATTAATATACATAACAAATACGCCCATGGAAAAATAATTCAAATATTTGCAAGATATCAATTGGACGGCAAAATCGTATTTCTATTAAGATATGATCAGTAGAAGTGAAAAGGTTATAGACTTACGTGTCGGCACGGTTCAGAACCGAGAAACTAAGTTCCTTCCAGTTGGGCCTCCACCAAAGGCAAGCTCGTAGAAGAGAGACAATGAAGGTCTCAATCAATAAGGGAAGAGCTTGGGGGTTGAACACTGTGTTCAGACTTAAAGGACAAAGGGATGCAGACTCAATATGAAGTGAATAATTTTTCTAGAGTAACTTTGCTCTCAAAGTTGAATTCTTTCTCCTCTTTTCCATAGCTCGGAATTGGCCCATTTATACCCTTCAAATGGAACTGAAGGGCCGAGTCAGAATGTTTCCAGTATATGGAAGGCCAAGGATCATTGATCTCTTGTCGTGACATGAAAACTCGACACCATTTTTCATTTTTGGGCACAAATCCTGATGTACGTGGGATGTAGTGGTGCAACCTACGTATACGCATGTTGTATAGTAGGCAAGGTGCGTATATGTGGAAAAATGTATCTTTAGCTCTGGGATTTGCAAAAAGGGATGAAAAGTCTGCATAGGGAAATGGAAGAAGGCCTTATGTGCAAGATTGCATAGGGTGAGGCAAATCTTGCTATAACATACATTACTCACCCATATGCAACCATCTCACCCATGTGTGTTGTTGTCCTCCTACATAGTTCCTCAAATACCCTTCCACCCCATTTGTTGACGATCTCTGTCTACCCATTTGTCTGGGGATGGTAACTGGTACTCATGGCCAACTCTGTGCCAACTAACGTGAATAGTTCCTGCCAAAATGAACTAATGAAGCGCCCATCCCTGTCACTGACTATCTGCCTGGGTAACCCGTGCAACCTGAAGACCTCCCTGAAAAACAACTCTTCCACCTGGTTGGCCTTGTAGTCTGTGGGTATGGAAAATAAATGAGCAAACTTGGTCAGTCTTTCGACCATCACAAAAATACAGTCCCGATCCTGCACCCTAGGTAGTCCTGTAATGAAATCCATGGAAATACTCTCCCACTTTTGCTCAACAATGGGTAGAGGATGAAGTAATCCAATCGGGCGTGTCTACTTGGAATTGTTCTACTAACAAGTCGCACACTCTCGGATTTGTCTCAGCACATCATCCTTGAGACCCTTCCATGAGAATCTCTCCCTAATATGCATGTATGTCTTGAAGAACCCCTGATGTTCGAATATGGGTGAGTCGTGACAGGACTTCATAACCTCTTCTTTCAATGTAGATTATGGAACTAAGTAGATCCAGTCCTTATAGAATATGACGTCATCCAATACTCGATATCTATCATCCACCACTTGCCCATCCATTACCTTGTAGGCGAATTTGTTCTTGGAGTACTCTATTAGCAAGTGTGCCTTCCAATCTGTGCATATATCCATCATCAAACAACCCATTGGCCTCCTGTATAATGCATCTACTATGAAATTCCTTTTACCTTTAACATACTCGATGTCAAAGTCAAATTCTCAGATCCTATAAACCCATTTAGGTTGCCTCTCACTGAGGTCTTTTTGATCCAAGAAATACTTCAGACTGTTGTGATCTGTCTTCACCACAAATCTGATGCGTACAAAATATTGTCTGAACTTTGTCAATGCATGCGTGATGGCTAGCATTTCCTTGTCATATATAAAATAGGGTGTCTCCGACTCATTGAGCTTCCTGATCTCAAAAACAATGGGGTGACTTCCCTGCATCAAAATTGCTCCAATTCCCACTCCTGATGCATCGCACTCTAGAACAAAAGGCTATGAAAAATAGAGAAGGCATAGAACAAGGCATGTGCTCATAACCTCCTTCATTCTCTCGAAGGTGAGTTGTGATTCCTCGATCCACTGAAAAGCACCCTTCTTCGTTAGATCGATGAGTGGTGCTCCCAACTGTGAGAACCCCTTTATGAACCGCCTGTAGTAACTACACAACCCAAAGAATCCCTTCAACTCTGTGATGTTCTTGGGTGTTGGCCAATCCAAAATGGCCCTGATCTTCTCCTGATGTAGTTGTACTCCCTATTCGTTGATGATGTGCCCCAAGTACAAGAGTTATCTCATACCAAACTCACACTTGGATTACTTGGCATATAATGATTGAGCCTGCATAATGCTCAAGACCTCCTCCAAGTGTGCCAAATGTTCAGCCCAAGTCTTGTTGTATATCAATATGTCGTCGAAGAATACCAAAAGGTACCTCCACAGTTGTCCTTTGAAAATGTGATTCACAGAAGACTAGAATGTGGCTGGTGCATTAGTCAACCCGAAAGGCATGACCAGGAACTCAAAGTGCCCAAAATGGCATCGAAAAGTTGTCTTCTCTATGTCCTTCTATCTGATGTTGATCTACTGATAACCTAAGCGTAGATCTATTTTGGTGAAGAAAATTTCCCCATGTATCTCGTCCATCAACTCGTCTATGCGCGAAATGGGGTATATGTTCTTGATCATCTTCTTATTAAGGGCCCAATAATCTATGCACATCCTCAATGTACCATCCTTCTTCAGTACCAATACAACTGAAGAAGTGAAAGGACTTGTGTTGGGCCTGATGTGACCCATCACAATCAATTCCTTGATTGCCTTCACAATCTCATCCTTGAATCTTTTAGGGTGTCTATAAGGTGTGGTGGTCACTGGTGTTGCCCCTGGCTCTAGCTCATTAGTGCGCTCAAACCCTCTATTTAGTGGTCTCCCTGGTGGTATTGATCTAAACACTGACTCGGAAGTTCCCTGATTTCTAGATGATACTGCTCTCTGCCATTTGAATCTCTCTTGGTGGTAATCAGGCACTCGGTTGCATATGTTACATCACCATGTCGAAATATCCCCTCCATCCTCTTTGTTGACACTGCCGAGGGTGCTCCTATAGACATGCCCCTCGACACTACCCTCAACCCATTGGTGTCCCAAAAATTCATAGTCAAGGTTTGGTAGTTGAACCCAATCTCTCCCAACGAATATAACCACTAAACGCCAAGTACTGCATCTGCGTTTAATAAGTCAACTACATAGAATGTATTTGTCACTGTGTAGTTTCCTAACTTGACCTCTAGGTCTGGAACCATATCCAAACATGTCATGGTATACCCATCTGCCATGACTACTATAAACCCCTCAAACTCCTTAGTGCGTAACCCCCTCCGGGCTACTAAGGCTGCATCTATGGAGTTATGGGTTGCCCCACCATCTATCAATGATGTGATGTGTTGTCGCTATATGAGACCCTTGAGTCTGATAGTGTTATACCTGGGTACTCCTGAAAGAGTCGCTATGGTACCCCCTTTCGAAATCCTTCGAGGTTTTGTGTCCCCCCTCGTTGGTGGTTCTACCTGTGGCTAGGGTTTCTTTGGAGGTTGCTTCAACACCTGTGTGTGCTCCTCCTCTGAGTCACTGTATGTTGATGATTTGATCTCTTCCTCCTCCTCCTCACTGTCTGACTCCACCTCAAAGTCGTGGATCTGCCCCTTTCCCATGCATTTATGGCTTGGGACACATGGGTCTATGCAAGTGAAGTAGAGCTTCTTTCTCATCAATTCCCTCCTAGTCTCATCATCCAATTTAGTTTTTCCTTTCCAATCCCTTTGATGATTCCTCTGATGCTTATCTCTCTGTGGTATGAAGGGTTTGGTGAAGGTCTTTTATTTGTGCACTGAATCCCCCATTTATCTAGTGCACATGATAGCATCATGTAGAGTGTGAGGCTTAAAAGCCTCAACCCAACGTCTCAATGGATCTGTCAATGCCTCAATGAAAAGCATCACCAATCGATGCTCATATATGTCAGAAACTGCTACTGCTTTCCGCTGAAACTATGTGATGAAGGACTTGACTGATCCAGTCTGCCTCAAATGTGTCAAATCCATAAAATGGAGCTACAGATAGCTCCTGTCAAACCTCTCCATCAAATTCTCGGTGAACTCCAAGTAGGATGTGATGTCGTTGTGACCAAAGGTCACTAGCCCATGGTACCACCACTCGTGGGATTCTCCCGCCAAATGCCATGTAGCGAAAATTATCGCCTCTGACATCTGATTGAGTTTTAAATACGTGTCAAGCTTCTTCACCCATGCTTGAGCGGAACATTTAGCCGAATCGTCGAAAGAGGGGATTACCAATTTCCTGACTTTCTTGATAAAATCTATGTTTTGTAGCTGCATGTTGTCCCTCTACGTCTCCTTGGGCCTGTTTCGATACTAGATCGAACAATAGTCCATCAGACTCATGTCTACGTGAAACTCCGGACCTAGTGCCATATAGTCTCGCTTTTACTCTGCAAAGGGATCTGTTGGCCATATCTGCCCCTATCCTGGCTACCCTTGTCTTAGTTGTCCATGTCCTGGTTGTCCCACTGGCTCTCCTGTTTGAAACTGTGGGAATAGAGGTCTGAGTATCCTCCCTATTGAAGTGTAAGTACAAGTGGGTTTCATCTATCAACTTGTACCTTCCACATTCCCACTAGAGCCACTTGCTCCACCTCCTTGGTGTCCTATACGACCAACTGCACCCCTTGCTATGCTAGCACCAATCATGCTCAAGATGTTTTGGATGATCTGGGAGTTAAGTGCCATCTTTGTTATGGCATTTCACATCTCTTGTTGTCGTTTGGCTAGGTCATTCAATATGGCCCTGATACTGTCAAAAGGTGGCTCTGAGCCGCCCCCACTACCCTTCGGGACCCATATCTCCCTCATCCTCTTTCTCTGTGCCGATGTGGTATTTGTACTCTATTTTAACCTCTGAACCTGAACTGATGTGGAATGGGTTGTAGTCTGTTCTGCTCCAGTATCTTATGTCCCTACTATGGCCCCTGCAATAATGTACGTACTCATCTCCGATGTGACCCCTACACGATGAATAAATTTCCCCTGTTCCCAGAATCATGGAGTCACGAGTTATGCTTCTTCAAAGTTTGGTAGGAAGAAGGCTCTGATACCACTAAAATATCCCAAATGCCTCAGATCTGGATATTTATTGCCACGCTAGTGATCCGACTGCAGATCTGAGACTCTAGGGTTTTCTGCATGCATTTTTAAAGGTTTTTGATTGCGGTTTTGTGGTGTTTATAACAGGCATGCGATTGTTTTGGAAGCAACTCAAAAGATTATATTAAGTAAAATAACAAGAAATACAATATTGCATGCAGAAAAATAAAGGAAATAATCTCAACTAGATCTTGTGGAGAATGATCTTAGCTGGAATACAATGCAAATCACTAAAGAAAATACCCAGAACAATAGAGATAGGCGGATCTATGGTCAACATTGAAGATCAACTACATGTGTGGCCAAATCTATTACATGCAACCAAAAATATCTATGGCAACTACTGCTAGAAATTCGAAAACTTGCCCTGGTGGCTATACTCGTCCGATCGGCCTGAAAATTGTCTCAAAATGGTCATAGTGCAACCTAGGGGCCTTTCCCTGACTATTGGCCTAAATATCTGGCCACTACTGGTTTGTATGAATCCCAACTAGACTCCCCTGGGGTTTGCGCACTTCCTGAATCCCACTGTCACGCCTTGGATGAACCAGAATCTGACTCTGTCTGTCTCAATGAGTGCGCCCTAGTCCCCTCTTTACTAGGTCGGAAGGGAATCCTCATATCTAACTTGCTTATCCCTCTAGAACCTTGACTAAGTATCCTCAAGAGCTACGCACTTCCTAGCTGTAAATCACACTATGGGAGATTCCTTCGTTGGAATAGACTGATACTAGTCTCAAAAGATGCACCTTGGTTTCCTCTCCAATGGGTTAGAGGGGATCGGATGGATATGCTCTGGATGGGTCTGGCTACCTCTAGAAGTCTCCTAAAACCCTCACGCCCTCACCTGTTGAATGCACAATGGCTAAATTGGATCTATATGTTGTTGTTGAATATCAATGAAGAACCCAAATGGTCCTTGTGATGGCTAGGGTGTGTCTCTCAACACTGAAACTGATCTATGTTGGTGGTTTCCTACCCACAAAACAATTGAGGTCAACTTCCTCTCCTATGGAACCTGTTTCTCAAATCAATAATCCTCAATAATGAGGAATTAGGTCGAATTCACCCCCTTTATACATCCTCCATCTAATTCTTTGTTGACATGCATAGCTTAAGTGACTTTTCCCTAAGTTCTGATTTATTATTCACTTAAGTCACTTAGACCCCCTTTTTAGTCTAATTAGACATTCACTTTATCGCTTACTCACTTTTCCCTTTTGATGTCGCTTTTTGGTTAGACTTTGATGAACTGACATTCAATAGGGAAATCATTCCCCTCTGTGTCCAACTATAGTCTACAAGAACTGGCTCCCTGGTGGGGTCATCATTGGGAAAGGGCATCACAACTTAATACCTCCATGAATAGCTTTCACCGGGCAAGGTTATGCAAAGACAAACAAATACACCCTCCGAGGGTCCACAAGTCATATGTGTTAATATTATGGTAGCTGCGGGAGGTATTTACCACCATGTGTGAACCTGACGAGAATAGAAGATTCCGGGAAGCAAGAGAAACCCTAATGAGTTGGCTAATAACCCTAGAAGCCTTGTCGGCTCAAGAAGATAATTTATATTAGGCTATTAGGCTCCAAGAGAAGAAGTTGGCCAGAATTAATAATAATATACTGAACAGACACATACCCAGAAGGAGAAGTCGGCCCCAACAAATTGGCAGGATTACTATAAATACAGGGCGCCAGTTCTCATTTGCAGCATCTCAGAATTGCAGTTTCCCAGTTGGTGCACACTACAGTTGCAGTCTGGTGCGCAAGTTTGGAGGAGGGTTGCACGTGCAGCTGCAGTAACAGCTAGTTCTCAGTATTGGCTTGAATATATCTTGGCTAGGGTTTGGGACTATCTGATCAATCTTTTGTGTTGCGCTATCCTTGGGGAGAGATGCACTGCCCTTTGTTTGGATATCTAGGCTAGGGTGTTTTTCCGGAGGAATTCTCAATCAAGGTTAAGGTGCTCGAAGGGAGGCTTCGGCCTGTGGTTGGGTGACGAGGGTATCGTCAATGGTAAAACAAGCACACCATCTTCCATATTCTAACAGGTTATGGGCCCACACCCCTTCAGTCAGCCTAAAATGCTGGAAGGAAACATAGCCGCTAGATATTGAGCT
>SNQJ01S0050583.1:22701-69300 GCA_010110895.2 Picea sitchensis
TTATGTGCAAGATTGCATAGGGTGAGGCAAATCTTGCTATAACATACATTACTCACCCATATGCAACCATCTCACCCATGTGTGTTGTTGTCCTCCTACATAGTTCCTCAAATACCCTTCCACCCCATTTGTTGACGATCTTTGTCTACCCATTTGTCTGGGGATGGTAACTGGTACTCATGGCTAACTCTGTGCCCACTAACGTGAATAGTTCCTGCCAAAATGAACTAATGAAGCACCCATCCCTGTCACTGACTATCTGCTTGGGTAACCCGTGCAACCTGAAGACCTCCCTAAAAAACAACTCTTCCACCTGGTTGGCCTTGTAGTCTGTGGGTATGGGAAATAAATGAGCAAACTTGGTCAGTGTTTCGACCATCACAAAAATACAATCCCTACCCTGCACCCTAGGTAGTCCTATAATGAAATCCATGGAAATATTCTCCCACTTTTGCTCAACAATGGGTAGAGGATGAAGTAATCCAGCTGGGCGTGTCTGCTCGGAATTGTTCTACTAACAAGTCGCACACTCTTGGATTTGTCTCAGCACATCATCCTTGAGACCCTTCCATGAGAATCTCTCCCTAATCTGCTTGTATGTCTTGAAGAACCCCTGATGTTCGACTATGGGTGAGTCGTGACAGGACTTCATAACCTCTTCTTTCAATGTAGATTATGGAACTAAGTAGATCCAGTCCTTATAGAATATGACGTCATCCAATACCCGATATCTATCATCCACCACTTGCCCATCCATTACCTTGTAAGCGAATTTGTTCTTGGAGTACTCTACTAGCAAGTGTGCCTTCCAATCTGTGCATATATCCACCATCAAACAACCCATTGGCCTCCTGTATAATGCATCTACTAAGAAATTCCTTTTACCTTTAACATACTCGATGTCAAAGTCAAATTCTCAGATCCTATAAACCCATTCAGGTTGCCTCTCACTGAGGTCTTTTTGATCCAGGAAATACTTCAGACTGTTGTGATCTGTCTTCACCACAAATCTGATGCGTACCAAATATTGTCTGAACTTTGTCAATGCATGCGTGATGACTAGCATTTCCTTGTCGTATATAAAATAGAGTCTCTCCGACTCATTGAGCTTCCTGATCTCAAAAACAATGGGGTGACTTCCCACTCCTGATGCATCGCACTCTAGAACAAAAGGCTGTGAAAAATAGAGAAGGCATGTGCTCATAACCTCCTTCATTCTCTCGAAGGTGAGTTGTGATTCCTCGGTCCACTGAAAAGCACCCTTCTTTGTTAGATCGGTGAGTGGTGCTCCCAACTATGAGAACCCCTTTACGAACCGCCTGTAGTAACTACACCACCCAAAGAATCCCTTCAACTCTGTGATGTTCTTGGGTGTCGGCCAATCCAAAATGGCCCCGATCTTCTCCTGATGTAGCTGTACTCCCTATTCGTTGATGATGTGCCCCAAGTACAAGAGTTCTCTCATACCAAACTCACACTTGGATTACTTGGCATATAATGATTGAGCCTGCATAATGCTCAAGACCTCCTCCAAGTGTGCCAAATGTTTAGCCCAAGTCTTGTTGTATATCAATATGTCGTCGAAGAATACCAAAAGGTACTTCCACAGTTGTCCTCTGGAAATGTGATTCATAGAAGACTATAATGTGGTTGGTGCATTAGTCAACCCGAAAGGCATGACCAAGAACTTAAAGTGCCCAAAATGGCATCAGAAAGTTGTCTTCTCTATGTCCTTCTATCTAATGTTGATCTAATGATAACCTAAGCGTAGATCTATTTTGGTGAAGAAAATTTCCCCATGTAGCTCGTCCATCAACTCGTCTATGCGCGAAATGGGGTATATGTTCTTGATCATCTTCTTATTAAGGGCCCAATCATCTATGCACATCCTCAATGTGCCATCCTTCTCCAGTACCAATACAACTGAAGAAGTGAAAGGACTTGTGTTGGGCCTGATGTGACCCATCATAATCAATTCCTTGATTGCCTTCACAATCTCGTCCTTGAATCTTTTAGGGTGTCTATAAGGTGCGGTGATCACTGGTGTTGCCCCTGCCTCTAGCTCAATAGTGCGCTCAAGCCCTCTATCTGGTGGTCTCCCTGGTGGTATCGATCTAAATACTGACTCAGAAGTTCCCTGATCTCTAGATGATACTGCTCTTTGCCATCTGAATCTCTCTTGGTGGTAATTAGGCACTCGGTTGCATATGCTACATCACCATGTCGAAATATCCCCTCCATCCTCTTTGTTGACACTGCCCAGGGTGCTCCTGTAGACATGCCCCTCAACACTACCCTCGACCCATTGGTGTCCCAAAAACTCGTAGTCAAGGTCTGGTAGTTGAACCCAATCTCTCCCAATGAATATAACCACTAAACGCCTAGTACTGCATCTGCGTTTAATAAGTCAACTACATAGAATGTATTTGTCACTATGTAGTTACCTAACTTGACCTCTAGGTCTGGAACCATATCCAAACATGTCATGGTATACCCATCCACCACGACTACTGTAAACCCCTCAAACTCCTTAGTGTGTAACCCCCTCCGGGATACTAAGGCTGCATCTATGAAGTTATGGGTTGCCCCACCATCTATCAATGATGTGATGTGTTATCCCTATATGAGACCCTTGAGTCTGATAGTGTTATACCTGGGTACTCCTGAAAGAGTCGCTATGGTACCCCCTTTCAAAATCCTTCGAGGTTTTGTGTCCCCCCTCGTTGGTGGTTCTACCTATGGCTAGGGTTTCTTTGGAGGTTGCTTCAACACCTGTGTGTGCTCCTCCTTTGAGTCACTGTATGTTAATGATTTGATCTCTTCCTCCTCCTCCTCACTGTCTGACTCCACCTCAAAGTAGTGGATCTGCCCCTTTCCCATGCATTTATGGGTCTATCCAAGTGAAGTAGAGCTTCTTTCTCATCAATTCCCTCCTAGTCTCGTCATCCATTTAGTTTTTCCTTTCCAATCCCTTTGATGATTCCTCTGATGCTTATCTCTCTGTGGTATGAAGGGTTTGGTGAAGGTCTTCTATTTATGCACTGAATTGCCCATTTATCTAGTGCACATGATATCATCATGTAGGGTGTGAGGCTTAAAAGCCTCAACCTAACGTCTCAATGGATCTGTCAATGCCTCAATGAAAAGCATCACCAATCGATGCTCATATATGTCAGAAACTGCTATTGCTTTCCGTTGAAACTATGTGATGAAGGACTTGACTGATCCGGTCTGCCTCAAATGTGTCAAATCCATAAAATGGAGCTGCAGATACCTCCTGTCAAACCTCTCCATCAAATTCTCGGTGAACTCCAGGTAGGATGTGATGTCGTTGTGACCAAAGGTCACCAGCCCATGGTACCACCACTCGTGGGATTCTCCCGCCAAATGCCATGTAGCGAAACTTATCGCCTCTGAATCTGACTCTGACATTTGATTGAGTTTGAAATACGTGTCAAGCTTCTGCACCCATGCTTGAGCGAAACATTTAGCCGAATCGTCGAAAGAGGGGATTACCAATTTCCCGACTTTCTTGATAAAATCTATGTTTTGTAGCTGCATGTTGCCCCTCTACGTCTCCCTGGGCCTGTTTCGATACTGGATTGAACAATAGTCCATCAAACTCATGTTTACGTGAAACTCCGGACCTAGTGCCAAAAAGTCTCGCTTTTACTTTGCAAAGGGATCTGCTGGCCATATCTGCCCCTATCCTGGCTGCCCTTGTCTTGGTTGTCCATGTCTTGGTTGTCCCACTGGCTCTCTTGTTTGAAACTGTGGGAATAGAGGTCTGAGTATCCTCCCTGTTGAAGTGTAGGTACAAGTGGGTTTCATCTATCAACTTGTACCTGCTACATTCCCACTAGAGCCACTTGCTCCACCTCCTTGGTGTCCTGTATGACCAACTGCGCCCCTTGCTATGCTAGCACCAATCATGCTCAAGATGTTCTGGATGATCTAGGAGTTAAGTGCCATTTGTGTTATGGCATTTCACATCTCTTGTTGTCGTTTGGCTAGGTCATTCAATATGGCCCTGGTACTGTCAAAAGGTGGCTCTGAGCCGCCCCCACTACCCTTCGGGACCCATATCTCCCTCATCCTCTTTCTTTGCGTTGATGTGGTATTTGTACTCTATTTTAACCTCTGAACCTGAACTAATGTGGAAGGGGTTGTAGTTTGTTCTGCTCCAGTATCTTATGTCCCTACTATGGCCCTTGTGATAATGTACGTACTCATCTCCGATGTGACCCCTACACGATGAATGAATTTCCCTTGTTCCCAGAATCATGGAGTCATGAGTTATGCTTCTTCAAAGGTTGGTAGGAAGAAGGCTCTGATACCACTAAAATATCCCAAATGCCTCAGATCTGGATATTTATTGCCACACTAGTGATCCGACTGCAGATCTGAGACTCTGGGGTTTTTTGGATGCATTTTTAAAGGTTTCTGATTGCGGTTTTGTGGTGTTTATAACATGCATGCAATTGTTTTGGAAGCAACTCAAAAGATTATATTAAGTAGAATAATGAGAAATACAATATTGCATGCAGAAAAATAAAGGAAATAATCTCAACTAGATCTTGTGGAGAATGATCTTAGCTAAAATATAATGCAAATCACTAAAGAAAATACCCAAAACAATAGAGATAGGTGGATCTATGGTCAACATTGAAGATCAACTGCATGTGTGGCCAGATCTATTACATGCAACCAAAAATATCTATGGCAACTACTGCTAGAAACTCGAAAACTTGCCTTGGTGGCTATACTCATCCGATTAGCCTGAAAATTGTCTCAAAATGGTCTTAGTGCAGCCTAGGGGCCTTTCCCTAACTATCGGCCTAAATATCTGGCCACCACTGATTTGTATGAATCCCAACTAGACTCCCCTGGGGTTTGCACACTTCCTGAATCCCACTGTCACGCCTTGGATGAACCAGAATCTGACTATGTTTGTCTCAATGAGTGTGCCCTAGTCCCCTCTTTACTAGGTCGGAAGGGAATCGTCATGTCTAACTTGCTTATCCCTCTAGAACCTTGACTAAGTATCCTCAAGAGCTGCGCACTTCCTGGATGGAAATCACACTCTAGGAGATTCCTCCGTTGGAATAGACTGATACTAGTCTCAAAAGATGCACCTTGGTTTCCTCTCCAATGGGTTAGAGGGGATCAGATGGATATGCTCTGGATGGGTTTGGCTACCTCTAGAAGTCTCCTAAAACCCTCACGCCCTCACCTGTTGAATTCACAATGGCTAAACTGGATCTATATGTTGTTGTTGAATATCAATGAAGAACCCAAATGGTCCTTTTGATGGCTAGGGTGTGTCTCTCAACACCGAAACCGATCTATGGTGGTGGTTTCCTACCCACAGAACAATTGAGGTCAACTTCCTCTCCTATGGAACCTGTTTCTCAAATCAATAATCGTCAATAATGAGGAATTAGGTCGAATTCACCCCCTTTATACTTCCTCCGTCTAATTCTTTGTTGACATGCATAGCTTAAGTGACTTTTCCCTAAGTTCTGATTTATTATTCACTTAAGTCACTTAGACCCCCATTTTAGTCTAATTAGACATTCACTTTATCGCTTACTCACTTTTCCCTTTTGATGTCGCTTTTTGGTTAGAGTTTGATGAACTGACATTCAATAGAGAAATCATTCCCCTCTGTGCCCAACTATAGTCTACGAGAACTGACTCCCTGGTGGGGTCATCATTGGGAAAGGGCATCACAACTTAATACCTCCATGAATAGCTTTCACCGGGCAAGGTTATGCAAAGACAAACAAATACGCCCTCCCAGGGTCCACAAGTCATATCAATCATGCCAAGTAATCCACATTTAATAAAAGAACCACCCAAACAAGTGCATTACGTCCCCCCTTTTCAAATTAAACAAATGCTTAAAGACCTTATAATTTTTGTTGAATTTAGATATGGGAGGGGTGTCATGGTGCCTTATTCAATAGGTCAATCCCCAAGTCAAGGAATGTTTCCTGAGAAGACCCTCTCTAGACGTGTAGTGAATATGATGTGGATTTGGGCTAGTACTTTTGGGCATGGAGTTCTGTTGACGGACGAAATTGACCGTCCGTCAACTGGAAGAGTGGATCCGGTCCGGGGTTGTCTAAATAACCCAAGTCATTTGGGATAACCCACCCTGACGGGTTTAGCGGCTCCGTTGGCCTATCTAAGTCCTATAAAAACAAAAGAAAACTATACTAAGGAACTAATATAAATGAAAACAATAATTAAAACAAACTAAATAACAAACCTAAAATACATATATACAATCTATTACCTAAATTATACAACTATAATTCTATAAAATTAGATGTTCAATTACCAACAGAATCAGATCCAATTACAAATATACAATATTTACAAATTACAGATTTAAATGAAAACCTGCAAAAGTCATTTGTAATCTGTCCTGAGATAGAGAAGCTATTGTTTTTTGATTTTTATAATTTTATGAGAAAGAAATAAACTAAAAAAAAAAACTATCTAAGCTAAACAAGTAAAATAATAATCCTAACTAAGAATCTAAACTATAAATATATCTATCTAAACTACTTATATTACACTAACGAATTAACTATCAAGTGACGATAACAAACTGACCTGAAGTAACGCTCCAGGCTTGTCTTGTATGCATTAATTGATTCAGCTGTTCGGTGGGAGGAAACCCGCACCAGATTCTCCACGAGCTTCTCGTAAACGGGAAGCTGATGTGCTCTTCAAATATAATTACAGGACAAACAAGACATAAAAAATTACAACAATCTTATGATTTACAAATCGTCGCAGTTAGACAAATCTGTGTGCAAAGATCTGTACAAAATGATTCATTCAACGGAAAAGGTAAACCTGTAAATCATTAACTGAAGCAGAATAATTGATGTATTTTTAAATAAGAGAGGTCAGACATGGACGACATATAAATCAAGTCACATCAACCTGCAATGAATTACGATAGCTAAAGTAGTCGATAATAAATTGCAAACTGATATGCAAAAAACTTGAAACAAAAGTTTGATATATTGAAAGTGAAAGCTGTTACAAGACATCAACTTTCATCTCAGTCTGAATCATAAATCCATAGTTTGGTTCTCACACAGTGATGATGATTGTTTCCTTACAAAAAATAACAAGTATTTAAAGACTTCCCACAGGGTAAAACATCCCTCTGGGAATTATCAAAACAATTTACAAAAAATCTGGGATAATATCCCAAGTCTCTATTTCTGATTCAAGCTAACAACTTAAAATAAAAACTACATCACACAAATATCTCCTAAACTGCCACAACATGCCCAATTGCTCATTGCAATTCGTATGTACCTGAAAGAGGACAAAAATAGACAAGTTAAAATGATATTTTATTGATAAAATTGACAAAAATCTAATTTTTAAGACTAGCTACAGAATCTGGCGATTCTGTAGCTGGTCTAAATTGAACACGGAATCATTTTAAAACCAATTCAAATCTTAAAGAATTATATTCAAACTTTTAAACAAATATCTAATAGCTAATTAGAAACCAAACGAATCATTCAAATCAAAACTGCTATGCTAATTTGAGAGCAAACAAAATTGTGGTCAATCGAATGATAACAGAGATACATGCACTCTGTTCAATTTGTTATCACCAATTCGGGGTAAATAGAATCGCATTAGATCATTCGACAGTAATGAAATCATTTTCATGAACCAAATCCAATCGACACAAACTGTAACCGGTTAAACAAATCATTCACGCGGTAGTTTATGTTGCCTCAGCCATTAACAAAATCATTGTCGAATCCAAATGAAATCAACATGATCATTTTTCAAATTAATAGAACTATATCAAACATATACAAACGATCATGCTAATCGTGGCATGCAACAATCATTTGCAAATTAAATCAAACAGGAACGAATCGAAACAGTTTGGGGTCGACACAATCGTTATGAATCAACACAGCTCCACGATTTTTAGCAAATAGATCTTTTGCACAGGTCAAATGTAATCAAAATCCAAACGAGAATATTGATTCAAAACAAAATAGATTCGTTCCTATTAAGTCGAAGTCAACAGGGTTGTTTTGAGTCTATTAGAAGCAAACGAAACTAATGGAAATCAAACCCAATCGACTATCCTAAATCAGACGAACATAATTGTTTCAAAAACAAGCCAAACATGATAAAAAACAAATCAATGGCTTATACTAAACTAGGCACGACAAAATCGCATAACCAAATCATAACTACATTTGAGTTTAGTAAAATGAATCTACTGTATAGGATGCACAACAAAATCATTTTTGATGATCAAACTATAACAGAATCATTTCGAATGTATTAAAACGAACAGAGTTAATTTGAAAGCAAAACCGAATCCGTTATATTAATTCAAGCAAACTTACAAAGCAAAATTCATATTGAAATTCATACCTGGACAATCAGAAAACAACTCGGTCATGATAGTTTGGAATTGAGGAAGGTTGTTGCAGCCTCGACGTTCCTGAAGACAATTGAACCAGTGGTTTTTTGTTTCTTGTCGTTATTTCGTAGCCTATCGTTCTCCTTTGCCAGCACTGTCACCTGTTCCTCTAACGATTTGATCTTTGATTGCAACAGGGGGACATCGGCGTAATAATGCTCTAGCCAAGCATTACATTGGATGCATGATGTTTGCTCGAGCTCTGGTATCACAGGCGAGGGTTTGTTCAAATTACCAGGGGTTTCCTTGTGCAGCTTGATTCCCGGGTAATTTGGGTCGTTTTTTAGGCACGGGGGTAAATTAGAGACATAGTCATAGGGTTTCTTGGAGCATAGGCCATGAGAATAGGGATACTCCTCGACAAAGAAACGCTCAATATCGGAATCCGAGTCCTCGCTCAACACTATGGGCTTTTGGTCTATGTTTGATTTAGGTTTATTCCAGGCAAGTCTTGATATCAATCGAGCATTTTTCTTCCCTTTGCTGTTGACATCATTGTTATCCTTACCTTTCTTCCTCATGGGCTTCTTAACGGCCTTAATATCATCCTTAGCACAGGGGTTAGCCATGGCATCGGGTAGGTCTAAGTCAGGGCAATCTGAGGGTTTAACAGGGGGCAGAAGGATATGAAATGGCACGGCTGGTCCAGCCAAAGTCTCACTGACCACAACCTTGTCGATTTGAACAGACTTCGAATTAGCAAAGCCATTCCTAGATAGAAAGGCTTGCCAATTATCGCCATGAAGGCTCAAATGGTGGATGATGATGAGTCTAATCAAGCCGTGATGAAACAAGCTGCTATTAGCCTTCTCACGTTTGAATTTCTTAGACATCTTGTAAAGACTATGCAAGAAGTAATGTGGCATGTTCAAAGGATAGCCCATGAAATTCATCAATAACCGGAGGTGATACAAAAACACCAAGCCATACCGACCTTCACAGGTCACAAACTGTTTCACAATTACCAAAAAATCGTGCCACCGGGGTTTGAGGGTAGAAATAGGCATACCTTTATCACAGGACACAACCTTTCGTGATACGAATAGCAAAGGCCACGACACCTTGTCGACTTTGGATTTTTTAAACCACCTTTCACCTGTAGCTGCTAGTCTTGTAGCAGAGCTTATGAATTTCTCATTCAGCTCGAGTTGTATGTCACCGATTTTAGCCCTACACCCGTCAAAGGTGAGGGCGAATTGTTGGGAAACCGAATGGTTGAAACCCTCGAACCTCTGTATAAACACCTGCCAACCACTGTTTTCTAAATCCCTACGGGCATTATCGAATAACAACAGAGCTTGGTTACCATTTGGCTCTATGCGCACCATCGGTGCCATAGACAGGAACACACGGTGAGCGAGGTGAAGGGGCTAGGGTTCGAACAGAGTATACGCAGGGGCAGAACGCTCACGGGCTTACCCGAAAACACCAGGGGTGACCCGGGATAGGGGGAAAGCATTAATGACAGAATGTGCGAAGGTGGTGGAGCTATTTCGGCCCATGCAAAACGGTCATTTCCCATAGTACAACCGACCGCGCATATAACCATTCAAATATTACTTTTACATATGTTAAAAACCATGCCATTCAATCAACCAATGAAATCTATGGTAAGTGGACCAAACATTTGCGTGAGAAATAGTCATAGTTTTAAAACCAAGCAATAATTTGAAATCAACACCAAGGGTTCGATCATATGAAATATGTGTTGTATGACATGATTTATAGCAAGGGTCTAACCACAACACCAATGTATTTTCATGAAAACAATGTGTCAAGGGAATCGATCAAAGACTATAGAAATCAAACCACCAATGCATCACAAACTCGATCAAACATCAAGCCACCAATAAATCAACGATTGGATCACACTCCTTAACAAATCATCACAATCTCATAAAAATGGAAATCGTATTAACAACATAAATGCCAAATGAGTAAAGAATCTTGGAGTCTTGCCAATTGTATAATGATAAGTAAATTGGAAACACAATGAGCATAGAGACAAGAGTGATCATAACAATTCAACGACGTTTTTAATATGACTTCGAAATCAAAGTTTTCACGCTTGCAGTCGTGAAAACGAGAACAAGGGTAAGTGTACGAATGCACGAAATAATAATGTCGTTTTATTTAAAGATTGTGATGCAAATCAAGGGTTGCGAAACACTGGTGTAGGCAGCTTATAAGGACAGTATAAAAATGTGAATTGGCTGCCAACAAGTTCTTGACATATCAAGGGCTCATATTGTCTCATTTATGGGTGTCTTTGTGGAGGGTGTGTTGCATCCCTTCACTTGAAACACAACATTTTTCCAAGCCCTTTATTTTCCTTTCTATTTTGATATGGTCTGAACATTGAGTGCTATGTGCAATTGAATGTAAAAGAGCACCACAATGCCACTTGAAGTTAGAACACATCGAGTTCCATATGCACTGAAAATTAAAGGACATCGCAATGCATCCCCCCACCAAGCGAGACTTTTTTATTCATTTTCTTTTTAAAGGTCCTTTATTTTATGAAGAAGCATTTCATTGCTCTCAGGACCTTAGGGCGAGAATCTAGAAGGATAGATTATGCCTTTTGATTTTTACAGTGCTAGCTACAACACCTCTAGGCCTTCAACCCCTTCCTCCCATGAAATGAGGTACAAGCCCTTCTTCGGGTCTGAACCAAAAAACCCAAAAGATGAGGAAACAAAGGGGAAGAAGTGTGGAAAGTGTTAAGTATGAGTGGGAATGGTATGATGACTGTTCAAGGAGACCCCCCAGTAGCAACCCTTTTTATGAGGGTGACCAAATTACTAGGATACCATGTCAACCACCAAGGTGAAATAAGGCAAAAGGTATAAGTTCCAAGCAAACGTTCCATAATCAAGAAAGGACCCTTTGCAACATGCTCAAATGCTTCAATTATTAATGTGATACTTACCATGAGACTGGACTTGTTACCTCATGAAGCAATACCTATTGTCTTCTAGGGGCCAAGCTGGTGTGGCAGACATTGCTATGCCGGTGACGATGAATGGTGATGTGTGGTGGGGAGGAGGGGCTCTGTTTGCTCAATGTGGGCTCAACTAGTTTGTTTTCCAAGTTTAGTGAATCCATGGACAACGATTTGAAGTAGTTGGTTAAAAATCGTTAAATCAACCAATCACAATGTGGGATTTGTAGCTTGAGAGGTGGGTACATACCACTGGCTCTGTCACTTTTAGCATTGGAACATAATCAGTTTCTCCACTATGAAAGTATTGGGCAGAGGAATTAGAACCCTTGATGTAGAATATTTGTTTTGGATTTCATCTTTAACAGAGAGAGGCTTTAAGGAGTAGGGCACACCTTTACCCATTGCCCCTCCTCGTAGGTGCAAAAAACTAAATAAATGGTTAAGTTCTTACATATGCCATAAGAAACTAACAAACAATGATCAACCATGTGCTTCTTAGTAAAGAGTAGCCATTACTAGTCCACTGGGATCCCCTCCATGTTTTCAACTTTTGCTTCAACTTAGTAATGGTATCAAAGGAATTTATTTGCATGGTAATGGCCTTCCCCATTATAGACCTTACCATAATTTGCTAATCCCATGGAATGCTAAAGCCCTATGGAGATGTTTCATCCAATATATTGCAAACATAGCCTAGGATTTCATAGTTGAAGTGACTTTCCATTGTAAGGAGGCAGGCTCGGGGCCCATTGTAGCCTCCTCCATTCAAAATGAAATTCTAGCTAAACTTCTCTCATCTTTGTCCTCTGTTGAAGAAGAAGAGTAAGAAGA
Source organism: Picea sitchensis (assembly GCA_010110895.2). Taxonomy (NCBI): domain Eukaryota; kingdom Viridiplantae; phylum Streptophyta; class Pinopsida; order Pinales; family Pinaceae; genus Picea; species Picea sitchensis. The sequence goes on from SNQJ01S0050583.1 coordinate 34,968, forward strand.
AGAAGTCTCGATCGATTTCTTTTATTAGAAAATTGAATAGAGCAACCTCCCAATGCTGATTGATCTAGGAGAGTGGAGCTTCATAAACTATCTATTGCCTCCATTACATGTGAGGTTTATGAGCTTGGGAGGGGCTTGACGTCCCATGAGTGGGAAACCATAAGGCATCCTTAAGAAACCGACTCACCTTCAAGGCTAAAGCTACTCACCTTTTGTGTTGCTGGCCATGCCCATAACTAATTTTTATGGTTTTTACGCTTCAAATCCAAAAAAATGATATTAATTGATTTCATTGATAATAATAAATTTCATTCATTATTTTCTCATTAAAATCTTCATATTAAAATATTATCATAAATATTAATCAATTTATAAAATTGTTAGAACTTTTGAAACATGAAACACTTACACTTACATTGGATTACTTTCTCTTCTTCCCCTTCTCCTTTGTAAAATTTATCATATAAAATATAATATAGATACATTATATTATTTCCACTATTCTCATATCTCCTCGCTCCCTCCCTCCTGTCACATTAACTTTTAAAACTCATTTAATACTCCTCTCAAATCTCCTATAATATAATGTAAATACATTATATTATTTCTACTATTCTCCCTCCCTCCTGTCACATTAACTTTTTAAACTCATTTAATACTCCTCTCAAATCTCCTATAATATAATGTAAATACATTATATTATTTCCACTATTCTACCTGCCTCCCTCCCTCCCTCCGTCACTCACTAATATAATCCTCTCAAATCTCCTATAATATAATGTAAATACATTATATTATTTCCACTATTCTCCCTCCCTCACTCACATAAACTTTTTGACCTTATATTATTTCCACTATTCTCTTTCCCTCCTACCCTATTCTCCCTCCCTCACTCACATAAACTTTTTGAACTCATTTAATACTCCTCGACCTTATATTCCCTCCTACCCTATTCTCTTTCCCTCCTACCCTATTCTCCCTCCCTCACTCACATAAACTTTTTAACTCATTTAATACTCCAAATCCCTTCCTTGTACTTACACACTAAATGTTTATTAAACATTCTCACTCCTACTTAATGATCCATAAACATGAGGGAGTGATTGATAGTCATTATTCCTCAAAATCATGCTACAGGGCATAAAACAAGAAAACCTTTAAATGCCTCAACAACCACACGTTTACAATTTGATGACTTGTCCTTTCTACAAACACAAAAATCCAACCAGGTGTTCTTTTAAAACCAATGCAGTTCCCATCTTCGCGGGACAACATTTCTACTCCTCGGTAAAACTGTCCAGAAACCCAATTCCATTCCATCTCCCCCTACTCTGGAAATGATCTCTTCCTATACTACCATACCTTCATAGTAACGCAGAGCACACCCAAATAGATACAATGCCATCAGGGGGTAGTTTCGCGGTACCCTGCAACACATTATCAGCCCACGTTCCAGTTTTAGCACACGCAAACGGAAAACAAAGCATCTTTCCCTCAATCAGCTTCCCCTCTGTGGGCAAAACCAAAAATCAGCCAAGGACATCATTTTGGAAGATTTTACAGAAGGACAAGGAATTTATACAGAAGGGAATTCACTGGGCCAGGGATGTTGGCTTTCCAGGACTGGCTAAGAAGGCTGAAGATGTGAGTATGTTCAGGAATTTGGAGGACCCATCTGCAGCTCCAGAGCCTTCTCCTTTGCCATGGCCTAAACCCCGTTACCCAGGTACTGATATTGCCAGTCCTTGAGATTTGCTTTGATTTATTTGGAGCTCTGTGTGTGGTTTGTTCAATTCTCGTTTTATTTTGAATGATGGAGGGGCAAGAAAGAAAGTTTTCGCTCTCACAAACTTGCTTTGAAGAAACTGAAATGGCGAACTGTTTTATACTGATTGCTTTTCTCATGAGTTCAATTACAAAGACATTTTTTGAGTATTTTAATAAGTGCTTCATTTAAACTCCAGAAGCATTACAATTGGCCCTAATACGTCAAGCACGCCAAGCGGCGTGTATCTGTTTGGTCCATCTTCATTCACGTGAGGGCCAGTCGAACCATTGATCACAATCACTTTCGTTTGGCTAAACTTTCCATACAGGAGCAGTCTTCTGGCAAAATCACCCCGGACTTGCACCTGGTGCAAACTGATTATTCGTACCTCTATGAAATTGAACTCTGCTAGATGGCTTGACAAGCCATTGCCTTCACCGCCGGATCACAAATCTATTGGCATTTTTTTGGTATTTACAAGTTGAAGTTAGACCCCAACTGAACAGGGGAAGGTATTCATTGAGAAAAATGCTATAAATCAATAAAACTTTAAATGGGTTTATCCTCAAAGCTATCATCTGCTGCTATCTAACCTTCTAGGGCATCGACCAAGTTGAAATAATCAGTAAAACTTTAAAGGGTTTATTGATAAAAATGATATAAATCAGTAAAACTTGTAAAACTTTAAAGGGTTTATTGATAAAAATGATATAAATCAGTAAAACTTCATGGAGAAAAATGATATAAATTAGTAAAACTTTAAATGGTTTTATCCTCAAAGCTATCGTCTGATGGTAACTAGCCCTTGTAAAATTGAAATAAATCAGTAAAATTTTAAATGGGTTTATTTGTTGTGGAGTGTGCCAACTACTTTGAGATGATATCGGTTTTTTTCCAAGGAAAACCTCGTGGAAGCCGGCATTTCACATTTGTGCTAGTAAATCTGTTAGCGTAGACTAGTGCCCCTATCATAGATGGATTTAAATTGAGCACCTCACTGCATAGAATTAGCCAAATGCCTAACAACATTAGCAATAACCGATTGAGCTACAGGACTAGTGTGCCCTCCAACCTTGACTCAACAAGGGATACAACTGTTGATTTGGATTATTTTCGGAATTTGGAAATGAGAGCGGTAGATACAATAAAAAAAATATACGATATATCTCGGAAATCCAACAATATAATAGAAATGTAATTATAGATGCAACCATAAACACGTGCAGGATACTGGCTACCATTTCTATTAATGAGTTAGGTGTACATAGATCAGAAATACAGCGATTTACTAGAATGGTGCGATACAACTTATCTCCTCGAGAAGATATGTGATACCATCAAGATTCTAAGAAGATGGTTACAATGAAGTTTTGAAGGCCTTTTTACACAAACAAGAATGTCAAAAACCTTAGGACATCCAAAAACCTAACTCGGGACATGAAGCCAAAACAAGGGGTTCCTTTGCAAGTTGGTACATCAACTTCCCCGGGCCCAATCCGCATTTCCATCTCCGCTTGAAGACGACAACTGCTGGAAAGATCTGTCCGCGGTAATGTCCCACCTTGGGGACATCATCACGCTGCGTAGGTTTATGATGACCAGAAAGAGCCGCATGGATGTTATAGTGAGTACATGTGTATTTGAGAGACATTGTGGGGTCCATCTTTGCATTGCTCATCATATTCCATCATGAGCCATTCCACACAAGTTGGACTTTGGTTCCCACATCACTCCATTTCCATGATCTTTGACTATTTTGAGCTATAAGCCAATTGAATTCACGTAAGAGGTCATTTTGACACACTTTGAGGAACCTCTCACTGTAATAGTTCATTGGAATCGAGAGGAAAAAAACTACAGGATGGGATGGTGATAAGTTACTTTCAGTGGCCAAGGAAGTCACAAAGAGAGATAAGGTGCTTTTCGTAGGTAAAAAGGTTAATTAATTATTTTCGGCATAATAAAATGAAGTCACTTTGAAGGGACAAGGAGAACAGCATACAAAGGAAAGGCAAGGGCCTCTACTCATTCATTATTCATGTATGATCATCTTTGATCCGACTTTTTAGCTAGGTGGTCAACAGGGGGTTTTGAGGGTTTTGACTGCATAAACCCTAGAGGACTATTCTATGGTGAAGATTCCACTTGGCTTGTCCTCTAGGGTTTGTCTCGGAGATGCAATACTCCCCACACCATCCTAGTTCGGATCTACATCACTATGTAGGAGGATTCTACATTAGTTACATGTGTAGATAGAGAGAGGTGGCCACTGAAGGTTTCCATCAAGAGGCTTAATTCATCCATTGAGGAAGGATTCATTCTAGGTGAGGAGAAGAGATTTCGGGAATTCCGTGTATTGGGTTTTCCTGCGTGTCTTGGCATCATTCTTGGTTGTTTCCGGAGGCATTTCAGAGGAGGGTTTTTTTGTATTGAGAGTGGGACGATTTTCGAAGAGGTGGGCGCACCATTTCTTGGAGGGCGGCTAGATCCAAGGGTCCGGGCAGTCCGATGATTTGAGCACTCTGTTTCCCTTGTGCCCCACCATCATTCTGAAATGCATTTGTGGAGCCATTGGAGGTCTCTATGAGAGAGGACCCACTGGTTTAGGGTTTCAGCCATCTAGGCGGGCGCCACTCACACATTGGAGGAGATCTCAGATCCATATGGTTTGAGAGGGATCTTGGAGAGATCTCGGGCACCCGGTTGTGCCTGCCACCCTACCTTGGCCGTTTGGCATCTTATAGGCGACACTGACACATTTTTGGCGTAGCTAGGGTTTAAATCACAGGAAATTTCAAGATTCAGCCAGAACATGAGACTCAGTCCAAATAGGGGTTTCTCGACCATACATTCACCTGTTTAGTCTTCATCTCTTATCCGCACTTTGGAGGTTTATTATTGTATTGTCTGGAGATTTTTGTAGCAGCTCATAATTCTATCTTGGAGCCATCTCGCTGAGCATTTTAGATCGACATCTTCATTGTAGCAACCCTTATTTCATGAATAAATCATATTTGAGATGTTTTGCTTGTCTATCATATTGCATATGGTTGAGGTATAACCATTATATCTTCTTGTTTATAGTTGCATACACACATATAAACACATTCAGAAAACCCTAAGCTTTAATGGTGCTGTAAAAGCGCTGACAAAATACCACAAACCAAAAAAAAAGTTTAAAAAGACAATTGAAACCGTGATGATCCTAGCAAGCAATGGCTTGGGATCATTACAATTCGAGGACTACAATTGTTGACAGTACCGCCATTGTTCTTTTCGGACTGGATAGATACCCCAAAAACGCTTAGGGCCTCAAAACAATTTTGGAAGTTCAGGACCCAAAAACTCGCTAAAAATAGTAAACTACCAAAATTGATAGAAAACTCCATCGCTTTGAGCCAGTCTAAAAAGGTGGGTGGCTACCGATATCCACCGGATCAATCCTCCTTCCTTGTGGGAAGCAATGGTTCCTACTGTACTGAGTGCCCGGGAGAGGGAAAAAGTGTTTGGCTTAATCCCAAGATTCGAGTGTCGTTCACCTCGTTGTAGTTGCGCTATTTAGCCCCGGTTGAAGGCTTGTCACCAGCGATGTGGTTGGAAAGGTTGGGCCTTTTTAACCGGCCCGGCCACATGAGGCCTATGCGCAAAAGGAATCTCCGCACTTCAAGGCAAATCTTGTCAACCTCGCTTTGTTGATAGAAGGTACTGGTCGAGGGTCAGAAGGTTGCGTGATCCTTTTTGTTCACCTTTTAAACGATTGTGAAGAAGTCGAAGTTTCAGTAGTATGAGATACCACCTTGCGTCACCTTTTAGGTGGAACAACAGTCGAAACTACCTTGGTATTCTGTAGATATGACCCCCAGTAACAACAATGACACTACCGGGTTGAGACTCATAAACAACATGGCGCCTACACATATATGGTTGGGCCTAGGAGAACATCACATACATCCAATGGGGCAACAACATCACATAATACCCTCATCCTCGAAGGGTCGGATGTCGTATGACAATTGACAACACTAGATGAAACGAAGATCTCGTCCCATGGCTTACCCGGCAGTCAGATGGTCATGTGGTGTTGTCAATCCCAACCGCTTGACGGCACTGGCCGAGATGAGGTTCTTTCAGTTTCTCGCTATCAACAATAAAATGCAAGGAGGTCCCCCACACCCACATCTGTGAATGAAAAAAAATGTGCTCCCCCTCTTTAAGATCCGTTGGTTCTTTTGGTTGAATTGCCGTTAAGCATAATACAAGGTTCCGCTACGATGACTGCCTTTTGACTAGTATTTTCTACCCAAATTCCCTGGAATCGGTTCGCCCCGTCTTTGATCTCGCCATGACTATTTCTTGAGCTTAGTATTCCCTCAATGTTGTGTTAGGTTTTGTGGAAATCGCATCCATTTTCCTGCGTCCTTCTTTGTCTTCCGGACTTTCTTTCCGGCTTGACCGCTCTTCGGTGATCGTTTGTTAGGACTCCTTGTCACACTTTGGTTGTTATGGATTTTATGCATCCAAACTCCCGCTTGTTCCGGTGCTTTCTAAATTTCGTCATTTTAATAACATATTGATAAGAAGCACCGAATGATGAGATATCCCGTAAAAACCGCTTTGGCTACGCTTGTGTAGAGCCCCACGGTATTTCGCAGAACCAAATGTCGCTTGGAGTCTTGATACCCAACTGTGCGCAAAGTAAGGTATGGAAGGTGGTTTGCAACCCCGAACCCGAAATTCCTTCACCGCTAGCGGTGGTCCATCTCTTACAAAATCGTCTTCATAGTTGCTATTAGGGTACATCGTTTTTACCGAGATCCACAAAAAATTCCAAGTGGCTCGACCCCATATTCCGTGACTGCGGAAACTTCGTTCCAATAAGTTTCCACCAATGTTTGACATGGGGAGAGTTGGAGTGCTAAGGTGATCTTTTCCCCGCCGGCACCGCGAATCGTGAGAAATAACCTTCACGATTAATTTGTTCAGGGGTATCCCATCTATCCGGACCTTCAAAATGCCGGAATATCGTGGGCTCAACCCCGGTATAGAGGTACTTTCAAAGTGGTTCTTGATGAAGATGCTCGCTGCTATTGGCGCACATTGAAGGATGTGGGAAAATTTCCCATCATTGCCCCTCTCGTCGGCGGAGAGCTTGCTCGCTAAATGGCTGATAGGATCGCCTCGCTTCCATTGTTTTTTCCCATGGAGGGTTAAGTATGCAGGAGAGCCATTGTCTTCAAGCAGAACTAGTTTGAGACCCAAATCTCAGTAGTTTGACCTCGTCGGGAACATGCACCTAAAAAACGATCAAGAGCGTACCGCTTTGGATACCACATCGATCCGGGATATTTCTCGGCACGAAATGAGCCGAGATATATAAAATATATACGATATATCTTCGATATCCAACAATATAACATAAATGTATCGAGATGCAACCATAAACATTTAGATACAATAATACACTTCCATTTTATTAATGAAAGAATGTATAGAGATCAGAAAATACGTAGAAAGGGAAAGACTCAGAATAGTATAGCTTATCTTTGGAAAATAGATGTGATGGCTACTGCGACTGCAAGAAGATGGTTACAATGAGGTATTCTCAAGGACTTTTTACAAGAAACAAGAATGTCAAAACCCTAGACATCCAAAAACTTAACCTGGGGAGATGAAGCACGTGTCATGTGGGGTAGTTCTCGCTTGGGTAAGTTGGTACATCAAATGTCGTATCTCGTTACGACTGCTTAGGCGCATGATAGCTCATGGGAAAGAACTATCCGAGGACGACAACTGTTGACGAAAATTTCAAATTTCATGATGAAATTTTTCACCGGTAGATACCTAAACGCCAGGGGCCTCAAATATTCGAAGTTCAAGACTCGGAAAACCGGCAGTAAAATAATAAATTACCAAAATTGCCAAAGAGCTTTTGAGCCAATGTGGAAAGGTGGTGGCCATCGACATCCACTGATCAACCCGCCTTGCCCTCTTGAGAGGCAATAAGCCTGCCCATGTTTAGATATCCCGGCCCACATGCACCTCTTGGACATGATCATTAGGGCCACGGTCCTCTACAATTTTGAGATTTGGGGATAGGGTATGCTTTAGGTTGATTGGCTAAGTTAGAGAGAGTCAAGATTCTCCTTCTCAGGTGTGTCATACAATGCTAGCGGATTGTCCCCCAACCCATTGTTAAATGGGAATTCAGGCCTAGCCGGGCCAACAGTCTCTGAGGCCATTTTTCACTGGTCTTGTTCTCCACATAATCAAAATTCTTCTTGTAATTCTAATCTCTTGGCAAGAAGGTCCTACTTCAAGACTTTTGTTCTTAGAGGCCATTTCCTAATCTAATTCCCCCAGGTGCTCTCGCTGATTTTCAGAGGTCTCTTACTTCAGTCAATGCTCATCTCTCCAAACTGTCTTCCCCCTTTTAGGTTCTCCATAGACATGCCCATAGTCACTTGGTTTGTGTTTATGTTTGAATTTGATCACAATGAAATTAAAAAAATCACATTCTCCATTATCTCCTCCTCATGACCAATAGATGAACTACCATGTACATAACCCCTCCGGGCCTCCTCCTCAATGTCTTCCCAAAGACGTTCCCAACCGGAAGCTTCTCCCTAGCAACAATGGCCTCCACAAAACAACCCATTGTTTAGAAAATCCATTCAATGTCGCTTCAAGATCATCGGTCACTATGGCTTCCCCAACAACTCCAAGCTCATCCTTTACCTGTGTCAATCTAGTAAGTTATTTGACTACATTTTCAGCCTTGGTCATTTTTATGCTCTTTAAGTTTTTCCTCAAACCATTTTCCTGCTCTCATTTGTACCGGTAATAATTTAGTCAAAGACTCCCATATTTCATAGGCATGTGTCTTCCCCATTAAGTGAGGAATCAAATGATCCCTTTGATGCATCAAGAATAAATCTCTTAGCCTTGATAATCTTCTTATTATAAGTTGCAAGAAGAGGGTACTGCAAGAGGGTACCACCAACAAAGATGAGAGGTGGTATTCTCCACAATGTCCCACACAACTCGCTTTCTTGCAAAAGCAAGATCATCCTTCTTCTTCCAAGCACCAAAAATTTGTCACCATCAAGTTCACCAACCCCAAACCAGAGTCATGACCCTTTTCACCGAAAATCACAACGCAAAAAATCTGCTCAGAAGTGATTGTTGTTCCCTACTTCTTCTGCCTCGCTGAAATTTCTCTTCAACTCACCATGCTTTGATCCCAACCCGCCAGCCTCGGCTGATTTTCAGCCAGTTAAATGCCAAACCTTGCCAAAACGATATGTCTCAACACCTGCTTGGTCTTCAAGATCGTTTTCAGCATATGTCTCAACATCAAGCTAACACTGTCAAAGATATGTTCCCAAAGACTGCTTCAACATATGTTCTCAAGATATAAAGATATGTCTCAAAGACTGCTTTAGTTAATCGTCAACATATACAAACTTAATGTAAAAATAAACTGAATCCAAACATGAGGATCAACATCGCCAACGCAGAAATAAAATATCGTATGACCCGTGTTAGATACAAAAGACTTTCAACTTCTAATTCTCGAAAACCCACAAGGGAAACCGATAGGGCTTTGCCATTTCTATGAGTTTCGAGAAATTTCTTTTACAGCATAATCATCTTCAAAAATTACACAAACTTATCCGGATATCTCAGAGTTTTGCTCCTCGATGAATCCGCCAACCGCACCGCATACCGTCTCAACACATTGCCAGCGGACTGCCTTGAAATTGCGTCAAAACCCCCTGTTACATTCCTCGACAGCTAATAAATGTCAGCATATGCCTCTTTGAATGCATGCTCTCTTCTAAAGAAATGTTTCTTCAAATGACCTCTCTTTTTGTTTCTTGTTCTCTCTCAACAAGAATGCTCAACTGGCCCAAGAATGGGTGTGCCTCTTGTCCAAGCTTTTCCCATCTCATGAGGAAGGTGAGGGGTTTTCAATCTAACCGCTGAGATTAGATTATATGGGTGGTTGAGATTTGGTGTATCTTCACTCACCCCCACTTTAATAATAAAGTCACCTTACTCAAAATCTCACAAATTAAATGACTATATTGCACTTCTTTCTCCCTCCCAGTTTTAAAGAGGTCACTGCCTGGCAAATTTTATTTTAATTAAAATTTAACATGGGCTTCCATGGGGCTTGAACTCACGAGTTGGATGCTAAGGGCCCACATGCCGAATCACGATGACTTTCCTTTAGAGGCCTGTAGCCAGCACCTCGGAGAGGACATTTCCTAGCCCTCACATGAAAAATGACTTGCCTAGGAGGGGAAAAACGCCACTCAGCCAGACGCTCCACGTCACTCTTTGGGGCTTGACGTCACCTAGGGCTAGTGTTTGGTGGTGATGGAGTTGTTACTCATTGACACTTGGCATGATTTGACTGGAGGAGGCATGAATTGAAGGAAGAGACCTTGGCGCATGAAGAGGAGGATCTAGAAGCCTCATTGACCTCCACCTTTTTCTCCAACGACTTGAAAAAGTGTCAAAACGTCTCCTTAAAGGGGTGATGTCTTACTTAAGGTTTTTCTTTCATGTGCAAAGTAAAAATTAATTATTATTATTATTTGTGTAAAGGGGTAAGATAAGGGTTGTTGATTCCTTGTCTTATGTTTTACCCTAACTTATGTGGACAAACTATGTTTTAGACATTTTGTATAAATAGAGATCATTTGAATCTCATTTCACAACATAATTCTCCCATTGTGAGAGGTACTTGGCTGAAATTTTCGCTATCCTTGAGTATTTTTGGTATCTCTCTCTCTTGCAAATGGTTTTTGGTGTTATCTCTTGGTGAATGGATGAAGTGAAGTGATGTGCACCTCTTGAAGGCTTATTTTTTTGCTCTTGGATCGTAATTTGCATGGTGAACTAGGGTTTGATATCTCTTTTCTTGGAATTGGTAAGGAAAAATCTGCATATGTTAGTTCTTTTTTGCGCATTCTTGGTTGTTGGTGGAAACCCTAGGAGGAGTATGTTGGATACATCCTACATTTATGCTTCATCTTATTGCTAAGGTTATAAATCATTCTTGAACAAGGGTTGCTAGGAGAAGTACAAGTGTGTACATCCTTCTAGATTTGCCCTAAGTTGGTTGGCATACCCTAGGGAGTAAGAAGTTGGATGGATGTTGTTGCTGCTGACAAGGTGGAGGTGTTGAAGAAGAAAGATGGGCCCTCCAGGGTCAGGTTCAAGTCAATATGGCTCTCGGTAATCCATGTCTAGGACTTGTGGGCCTCGAGACATAATCTTCTTAGTTATCCCTAGGCTAGGAGATAACATCTGGCTCCAACTTGGGGACATGTGCTCATCGTAGAGTGCATGAGAACCTCAACATCTCTGGCATGATTTGTGACCTGCTTGATCTCAACAAAAGTTTATTAGTAATCATTTGGGGTGGTGATATCACCCTCGGCTCATATATATTACAGAAAATTGAAGCAAGCATAGATACAAATGAAAATACAACTACTCTAGCATGAAATGTAGATGGTACATACAATGAATGCAAATGCCTACCTACTTACCTCTACTTACCTGTTGGCTGAATGCTAGGTGTAGTCAAATAACCAGTGAAACCACCCTAGCAATGTCTCACAATACCTGCCTCTGTGCTTCATCATAAACCAAAACAGTGATAAGTTAAGCACAAAAATAACATGAGTTAGAGAATGTATTGTATCATCGAAAATCGTAAAGTCTAGCTCATGGAGGCGGGAGGGAGGGACAAAATCATGCCAAGTCATACTCAAGAGAGTGCTCAATCCATCTCAGAAAGGGATCGAGAAAAGTCAAAGGTTCAATAGACTGACTCATAGAGTCTGAAGGTTGGCTACCTTGGAAGTCTTCACAATCTGAGGTCTGGGAAGGAAATAGCAAAAACCTAGAGGGTGACTGATAAGTTCTTAAGGGAAGGCTGAAAGACTGAGATGGCAAACTTCTTCTTGAGGTATTCAACCTACCTTTGAATTCTAGGGTTTGCCTCAGAGGAAAAATAATACAAAGGATATACTTCCCAACTACACCTTTAATGACACAACAAGATAAGATAGTCAAAGGGGGTTGGGAAACCTTATCACAAGGATCCTTCTCTGGGCAAACGATGTCCTTACCTCTATCAAGATCTTAGCACAATGGTGGTTGATAATCTTCTTCATGGAATAAATTCAAGTGCTTAGAGGAATAATCATTGAAATCTTCAAGGTATGACCAGAAATCACTAGGAGAATATAGCACCAGGTCATCCTTGGGTGTTTGAAAAAGGTTTGTAATCACTAATCATACCATCACCTTGTTGCCCATCGTCAAATTTAGTAATGTCATATGATAGTTGTAAAGGCAACTTTTGGAAATGATCCTCAATGTCGTAAATGGGATCCCCATCATATCCAATCACATCCCATTTATGCTTCCCGACATGTATGAATTCATCAATATTATCAACGAAGTCATCATTTTCATCATAACATGAAGGGGTTAAAACGTCCAACACTTCTTCACTTTGCACATCATAAGATAAAGAATCATTAAAAATTTGGAAAGGGAAATAACTCACCTTGCTTACTTCTTCCTGTGCAGGAGCTTCAAGTATTTGGATAACTTCATCAAATGGAAGATCTGCCTCTACATCTTCAACTTTGAGATATAGAGGATCTAGCTTGTCCAAGGGTTCCATTTCTTCTTCACTCTCTGAATCATAGAACAAGGTATCATCAAAAAACTGGAAAGGAAAATGACTCACCTCATTCTCTTCGTCTTGTGCAAGGGAGATAGGATCTTGGAGAGCTTCATCGGATTGAGGAGCGGTTACCAGTGCTTCATCCTCATAATTCACTTCTCTAGTTATATCTTCACTGCATTCTATCGAATCATGGGAGAAATCCTGCTCCTCTTCAAGGGGTTGATGATTTTCTTCATAAATCTCTTCTTCTATATCAAAAGGTTCTTGGCATTGAACATGATATACATCCTTGAGGTCTTCTACAATCTCAGTGGTGAATCCTTCGTTCTCTAAGTCTGTTGTGAGATTTTGAATGGCATCTTCATATGTTTGGCATCGTGGTTTGACAAAGTCAATAAACCTACTAATGAGGTGTACAAAAGATGATATACCCCTATCTTTGCAACAACCCTTAAACCAATCTTGCAAAAAGGATGGTAGAGAAAGTATGAATAATTTTACCAGAACATCCTCCCCTCCCAATTCTATCTCGCTTATATACCTCAAGAATTCTACCATGTGAGTAATTGGGAGCTCCCCTTCAAATCTTGGAGGGTTGCTTGACCATTTTGTATCAAAATAACTCGGGTATCCTTGAAAACTTTTGAAATCAATAGTTGGATGCACTTGTTCCCAGGACGCCATGATCCCATAACTTGGAAATATCACATAATTTAGAGTAAGGTGGCACCTGGGAAAAGTTTAGTGGAGTCGCTAGATAATTTTTTTGAAACTATCAAAGGGATGAGGGGATCACCCTTAGTGGAGTCGCTAGGTAAGCTTTGCAAAGTAAAGACTCTTGAGGAAAGACTTACCGAGAAGTGTCGTCTTGAGAAGAATTGACTCAGTGTTCCCCGACAACGGCGCCAAAATGTTATCGTACAATTTGTACTTTGATCAAAGAAAGGTTAAAGGAAAAGCAAATTAGCGTAACGAAGGTTATCCTATCACTGTCACCTCAGTAGGATGCCTCTTTCTATTTAGGGTTGATGACCCAGGGGAAACGTCCCCGGTGACATGGGGGTTTGAGAAGGCAAGGTTAAGATGTCACACTGATCAGAAAGTCCCGGGGTTTTAACCAATGAAGTAGTGAAGTATCAAGATGTACCTGTCTGGAACAAAGCAACAAGAAAATATATCTTTCGCAAGTACAACTTGTTGTTAGTACTTCATAAAACCACTAACTTTATCAATAAAAGCAATGGCTGATATAATGGTGAAGCAAACAAAAATTTGTAGCAGTAATATTTATAAGACAATAGCTTCACAATAAATGCCTTAAAATGGCTTCAAAATGACCAAGAATAATCACTTATTAACATCAAAATACTAGCATTTGTCAGAAGCAAGTAAGGCAGTGCATTAATCAACTTTTTCCATTGCTTTTAGATGCTTTTAGTGCTGCAATAGATGGCTGTAGCTTATCTTTTGTAATAGGAGCAACTAAGTTAGTAGGTTAGGCTATTCTAAGGTTAGGATTGGTTAGTAGAGAGCTTAAGGTATAGGTTTTGATAGAGGTTTTTGTCAATCACTTTGTTGCCGTCCTAATACACACTTGCTAACGTGAGCTAAGTCCAACTCTCTTAGTGTGTCCTCGGAGACACAATGTCTAGGTTCCAAGTCCACACTGTCACCTTGACTGGAACCTCTTTCTTCTAGGCTCACTCCTAGGGAAGCTAAGGGGGGTTGTCCCTAGTTACTAGATTAATTTTAGTTTTAAAGTTCTAGGAGTTAGTTTTAATTTGTTATAGGCCAAAGGGGAGAACTAGCCTATGATGACAAGCAACAATGCAAGTGCAAGTCTAATCTAAATGAAAATCAACCCTTTCCCTAAGTCAACTAAGACTAGTGCCTAAGGTTGGGCAAATGGGGTCAACTAAAGTTTAAGGGTGGTTTATTACAAAAGTTTTACAAGTTCTATAAGTGGTTTATTACAAAGTTTTACAAGTAAATCAATCTAAACTACCCAAAACCCAGTGCTATTATAATTATACAAAAGATTACAAGTGTCATAATGATTACACCATTTACAAAGATACAAAAGATACAACAATATACAAAGATACAAAGAAGTGTAAATGTTCAACAATTTGCCAAGCATGCCCTAATAACACTCCACTTCTATCAGACCTTTCACTGGCTATAATCATACAATTAGCACTCAAGAATCAAAGAAGTGATGCCTCCCCAAGTGGGATACACTCAACACCTCTTGATTCACACCACAACAATCAATAAACAAGATATTGCAATGTATACTCAAAAGTTCACATAGACATAAGAAACATTAACCACTGTTCCACAAAAGATGCAACAAATGGGATTATCACCAATGTGTTACCTATCGATGCATCTAATTCCCAAGCACAAAGCAGGATCTATGCAACTAAGTGTTTAAGGGAATTTTTAAAGATTGCTACCCTTAATTCCCTTTCCCTCTAAACTAGATGTGTGCTTCAAGCTTCCTTCTCCCTTTGGCCAAATGGATCAGATATGCTCAAGATATAAGGCAAATCCAGGCTCACCCTAGCTTCCTCACACACTGACAAGAGGGAGAGTACTTTCCGGAAAGGATCTTCCCAACGAGATCACGAGGACGGATCCCCCGCCTTTTCCCTCTGTTGTTTTCCTCAAACGCGTTGTAGATGGTGGAGATGGTTGAATGAAGCTCCCTAAAAATGTTTCTAAGTGTTGTTATGGATCCCGCTCGGGTGGGTCTTAGATGTGTTGGGTGAATTTTAAAAAAGTTTTAGACACTTAAAATTTAGCTTGTTGGTATGGCCGAAAATAAAAATGCTCACAATATGTGTTTTAAAACTTGAAAATAAAGAGACCACCATATGACTTGAAAAGGAAATGATACAATAGATATGTCACCTAACCATAAACCATTTCACATGAAATACATGCAAGTTACATGATTTAAGCAAGGACAATCCTACACAAAAACCAAACTCTGTTTCTGGAAAACAAAACTCTAAGCCATGCAGGAGGAAACAACCACAGCTAAAGATAACTTAAACTTCAAAAAATGCATGAAAGGCAGATCTGAAAATAAAAATGACCTAAAAGATGATAATAGATAGAGATTATTTATCTGATTTTAGATCTATCACTCATCAAACATGCTGTTGTTAAACCATGTAAAATATATGAGCTTTTAAGGAAAGAAAGATTTCAACAAGTTGATCTTTAGGATTTTAAACCACCATGAAAGAGCAAAAATAACTTGCTTAATAAAAATATAAGGATGGATTAAGATTAAACATTCACCAAAATGTATTATGTGTTAAAACTCAAATGAAGATGTATGCTTTAAAAGTGAAGATTTAACAAGTTAATGAATCAAATCTTAAACCATGAGTTAAAACCACATATGCTTAAAGATGAGAAAGGAAAAATGATTTATGAACTTATAGATCTAACACTTAAGGAATACTTTAAACCATTTAACCAATTAGCAATGATATCATACAAAGAGGAAAATGAGATTTCTAATGAAAGGGAAACTACTAAGTGTGATTACTAACTAGATCTTTGACCATTAAGCATAATCACCACAAGAGTATTAGTTTCTCTTATGCCGTGCGGTATTGGAGATTACTCTCCCAAGATGCCTACTGCTGTAATTATTGTGGGTGAAATAAACTTAAATGAAAGAATAAAACTACCTACAATGGTCAGCAGGAGGCAAACCTTCCTTTATTGGCCAAAGATGGGTTAACCAAGCTATAACAATAATTTAATGAAATGAAAGAAAAACTAAACTAACAATCATATGGACAAAAGAATAAACTAAACTAAAGAATAAAACAAACTAATCTAAGCTAGCTTATGATTTAGGGCCCAAAAGAGTGAAGAAACATGGAAGAAACTTAGAAATTTGAATGGGAGAGAGAAGGAGAGGCAGCCACCAACCAGAAGTGTGCTTGGGAAGCCTCCCCATGTGTTTCTTTTTAAGATATACCTTCATAGATTCACTAACTCAGAAAACAAACAACAAGCAAAAGTTTATCGGAATGTCAGAAAAGACATTAAACTTGTAAAAAAATTTCTGCTTTTTGCACATAAATTTTTTGTATAAAAATTTGAATATGAAAATTTAAATTTTGACCTATCTAAGATTAGTTAACAAGTTGAAAAATATGCTTAAATGGATGCAACAATTAAAATGTAACAAGAAAGAGATTAGGAGTGTAAGAAGTGCTCAAGGGTAGGATCCTCTTCAATGCTATCCCAATGAATCCTTTGAGATGACCCGCAAAACTTAGAGAAATATGTGAAGTATGAATATATAGCGTTATCTTGAAATAATCTTAGAATGAAATATTTGCAAATCCTAAGTTATTCAACATGAACATAAGACAACAAAAATACTCAAAGCTATCTTACCCAACCAAAATACTTCAACCCAAGATCTACTACCAATGAACACATCAAAAACTAAGCTACAAATATCAAATTCTCAAGGTGTATGGAGAAAAAAGAATACTCAAAGATGCCCAATGATCCTCCAAAGCTTTTTCTTTATTGCCAAAAGTGTGAGTGTTGTAGCCACTAGTTGCTACTAGACCCCAAGAGCAATGAATGGATGGCAAAATGGCAAGAGCAAGAAGCAGAAGTGAGAGAGATTTCAGCACAGTAACTTTGAAGCACAAAGATTGGTGAGTAAAGAGGTGAGGAGGGGTTCTACTTACACCCTGTGGAGGTTAAGAGAAGGCACTTTCATGAGTGCCAAGTGTTGGTATGGGAGCAAGAGCACAAATCTCTAAGAGAGGGCTCCCTAGCTAGGGTTTTGAAACATACTGATTAGCGGGCGAGGTGCAGGCATTGGACAGGTTGAAGCAAACTGCTTTTGAAATTTAATTCAGTCAAAGAGGAGTCCATATGCCATTTTTGGTAGATTGCTAGGGTTTGGGTTAGGGGATGGTTCCCACCAAAGGGGCTGGCATGAGGAGGGCGGAGCCCCTGGAGAGGCAGAGCTAGGCCTAGGAGTTGTGGCCTTTGGCAAAGTGCCGGGGCCTTGGAGTTCAGGAGGGCACCCTCATGTGAGAGGGGTCCATCTCCAAGCTCTGCCTCAAACAAGGAATCAATAGTGGTGGGTCGCTCTTCCTGAAGGCTTTAGAGGTGTGGGGGTGAGTTAATAGGTTGAATTAAGCTGGGAAAAGGTTAGGATGGGTTTGGCAGGTTAGAGGCCCAACTTGCTCATTTCCACCTTTACATCCACTCCTTAACTCAAAATTACAATGATTTTGACATTTGACTAATGTCACTTTAGCAATTAAAATTGTTGTTTTGACTAAGATCGACTCAAAGTGGACTAAGACATAGTAAACTTAGTCCGATCGAAATAAACTTGGTCTATGGGTGTAGGGTGCTATTCCATTTCTTTGAGCACAAATACCCCTATCAAAAGCCCAAAGATCCAAGCATAATATAATTAATAATAAATAATTAACAAAATCATTAAAAATTAAATTTAATTAAAAACCTTAGGACTCGAATTTAAATTCACAAACTTTCAATAATCACCGACATGGTCATTTACAACATCCCCAAAACAAAGGTTACCAAAAAATGAGACCATCGGAGCGCCTTTCACCAATTTTGGAGGAAGTTATTGCACGTGTGGAGGGAAAACCTCAAGGAAAGTCAGCCAGGCCCAAGAGCCTGGTCGACAACCCCTGAGGATAAAATACTCTCGGTGAAAGGAACTCCCAATGGAAACACCCATGCACCGGGTCCTAACCATGATCCATGCATCTTATTATTATCAACCCACGCTAGGTGCTGGAAATTTCGCTTAAAATTTTGTCAGTATCAAGACACCCAAGTAGAACCAAATCGCTCATCAAATTTGCATCCGGTGATGCATTCATATAATATGAGTTGACCCCTAGTTGAATAGGCTGTCACCAACACACTCAATAGCAAATCTTAGATTAGTGCCTTTAGGGCAAATGGAGTCTTAGGTAGCAACAAATCTTGAAGGAAAGGATGATAGTAAGAGAACCAAAGATGAGAGAGGTCAATAGTTGAAGTGTTGGTAACCCAAGGCTTCAACTACCAAACCCTAGGGGGAAAATAGCTACTAGGGTGTAGGTAACCCAGTCTCTAGTAGTTTTCCCTCCTTCAGCTCAAAGTTGAAGTAGATGACAACTTAGATGAAACAAAATGTGCTAGGGTGTTGCAATGGCAAGGCCCTTAGCAAAGCTTCAAGAAACTCCAAGGCTTTTTGGCAAAATCTAGTAGGTGAAAGTTTTAAGACAAGGACAATAACATGTGCTTACTCTCCTAGGGTTTTAAGGTAGCAATTTCATACCTAATGTAAAATGCAAAGAGGTAAACATAACTATAACCATTCACTGAAGAAGAATTGCAGAAATCTTCTTTACATTCATCAAGAATCATCAAGCCAATACCCTAGTTGGAACACTTCCACCAAGAACATTGCCAAAATAATCCAAAATAAGCTTCCTTCAACAAGTGCGCCCTACTTAGGGTTTATTGGTTGAAATTAAGGGAGTCGAATTTCAGACCTCACCTAGTGGAGTGAAAGATGATGAAAAATACAAGGGCAAAACCCTTATTTATACAATACAAATAACCAAAATTAGGTCAAAAGGCCGACATGGCTGGGGCTTACATGTAATATCTAGTTTTGACATTAAATGACATAATAAAACCCCAAATCAAGTAGAAAAGGTGACGCCATGCCCTTTTAGGGTGACATTAGGCCTTTAGGGCAACGCTAGCCTCCTTGTGAGGAAAAAACGTTAGGCCTCCTAAGGCTCTCTCGATCAAACCACACATGCCACTTAACGCACAACTACCTCCAAAGTGTCCAAAAACGTTTTACGTCATACCGCATGGGTGATGTCATGGGCCTTCCAAGATCTACATTATAGTGAGAAGGGCAAGACCCCGCTAACCAAAATCGCCAGTTGCTTTTGTGAACGTCCTTCTCTCTCTCCTCTCTGCAACCTCGACCGCTTCCTGGATGGGTCTCAACATCGATCTAGTGGGATTTCAGCCCCATGTAGGTCCGAAATAATCATCTCCCAATGTGTACTTGTCCAATATGGTACCTGTCCGTTGTGTATGATCCTGCACATCAACTGTTATGCCCTCCATGGGATCATTAGTCACAAGAATCATAGCAATATCAATCACATCTATTAATCAAGTTATTTAAACATGTGCATAAAACCCCTTTTCCCAAGAAAGTGCCCAAAGACGCGCTATGCTATTCTACAAGCTAGGTTTGAGGGGACGCTAGGATGTCCTACCTGCTAGTTCTCATTGGATGTGGGATGCTTCCGTGAGAGATCAAATCCAAATCATGTAAATGGGCGAGGTGGATAAGAGGTGTCCTGACAAGGGGTGCAGTAAAAGAAAGGGAAATGTATGGTTTATCTATGGGTGCCTTGAAGGTGAGTCAGACCCCAGATGAGACATATGTTTCAAGCCCATTCATGCCTTCTATCTTTTTATCTTATTGCTTTTCTTTTCAAGAGATTCAAGGCTAGGGGGACCATTGCCTCAAGGCAGGACCAAGTAAGTGACAATACTGCTACCCCAAGCATTTCTCACTCTGAGATGAGAAGGTTGGCTCCTGATGAGACCCCTTCTTGGCTATGCCACCAAGAGCTACTCTCACTTCAAGGCAGGACTCAAATAATGGTAGTGTCATGTTCAAGCATGCCCATGGACTCCACAGGGCGGGCTCGTGATGAGACTCCCTATCCTCCAACTAGGTCTTGGATTTTATTATTTTATGGGTCCCTACATTTCTTGCTGAGAAGCCTTTATTGCTTTCTCTGGGATCCCCGGGCGAAGCATCTTAAGGTTTTGTTCTTTGGCTTTTATCTTTACATAACTACTTTTACCCTTTGGGCCTTAGCCCCTTCTCTTTCCCATGTAAGGTACAACCTCATAGCTTTGACAAACCCAATGACCAAACTAATGTAAGGGTGGATGAGAAGGAAAAAATGAAAAGTGGTAAGTAAGGAATCTGACGATGACTCCTTTCAGGAACCCACCTAGTGGTAACTCAAACCCCATGGGAACCAAGTTACTAGGGTAATTTCCTCACATTCCCCCATGTGTGGACAAGTGGAAAGGCATAAGGTCCAAGCACACGCTAGAAGTAAAAAATAATTAAATGCACATATTCAAATGTTTTGAGAATCAGAGTGACACATACCATGATACCCTGACTCATTACTCCCATGGAGCAAGATCCACTGCTATTGAAGGACCAGGACGATGGGATCGATGTCAAGCATCACGACAAGGTGTGGAGGCGTCAAGAAGAAAGATGGGCCCCCTGAAATGTGTTCAAGTCAATATGGCCTCTTGGTGCTCCAAGGTTCAGGGACGTGGGCTCGATACATAATCTCCTTAGTTATCCCTAGGCTGGGGATAACAGCCTCCCTTATTATGCTTGCTTCATTTATCCCGACAGTCTCTACACAGTAAGACCCTTCTTGGCCTATACCTTAGCCCTTTTCTCGGCCTCAACTTGCTGGATTTGCTGCTGGCTTTGACTTAGCCCTTTACTCCTTGACTGGAATCAATGTTGGCCCTAGCTCAACTCTCCTAATGTCAGCCCCTTTGCGTATCTCTTCTGCTCTTTTCCCTAGGACCTCCTTTCGGGGTACACCCCTTACCTAGCTCTAATTCAATTTCACTTTTCAGGGTAGTGAGAGAATGGGCTCATAGGTTATTTGTAACCCTAGCCCTTCTCTCATGCAATCTTGACCCTAGGATCTTCTTTATCAAAATCTTGATCCAAGGGTGGGGACTTAATCTCAAGTTGACTTGAGTGGTCTCCACCAACTAAAGTGCTGTCTAGAAATAAGTTGGGTCTCTTCCACACTAGACATCCCTTATGTGGAAGAATTACCTGACCGAGCTACCCTCTAATAGAATAGGCAAGTGAATAGGGGTTGATGCTTTCATAAAAGGATCTTGTAAGGTGTTGCCCTACCTTAAGGGTATTTTGATAAATAAAGTATTGAAAGACTTCTTGCCCATTATTAGATTCTTATGTGTTATGTTGCACATGGACCCATTCCCCCCAAGAAAACCCCCGTACCCGCCTTTTTGGGGACTTGGGGAACCCTAGGAAATGTCCCCAAGCTACCAAGGACTTCATTGGGAACTCGGGGACTCGCTGGCCATCCCCAAGATGTTCCAGACAAATTTCAGGGACATTTTGGACAGATTTTGGGGACGTTCCGGGCAAATGTCAGGGATGTTTTGGGTAGATTTTGGGGATATTCCAGGCATGTATCCTTAGTTTTGACAATGGACATTGATGATTGGACAATGATCATTTTTACCATCCTTTTTTCGTTTACAAGTTGAAGATCAAAACACAGGTTTTGATTTGGGTTTCTGGTGATTTAATTATTGTTTTTTCAACAACAACATTACAACAAGCAAAGCCTCCATGTCAAAAAACCAGGAGATGCAACATCTCAGTGGGCTGATCCTTGTGGTTATTGCTCTTGTTCTTGTCATTTTTGGGGTCATCTCAGCTTTTACATGTTGTACATGGGTGTCTAGGAGTTATTCGAGTCCAGTTCTTCCACCATCTCAACCTCCAGCGTTGTGAAAACAATCAGATAGTAGTGACTAGGATTGGGTACTAAATGATTGAATGAACTCCTATTGAATCACCTTCTTAATCTGAAATGTGAATCTGATCTCTATATGGAATGCATGCATGTATATCCCAAAGTGTTTTGCAGTGGTTTTCAACACAACTTTAAAAATCTGCAGAACCTTTTGAGAAGGGAATGCCTTTTAACATAATCATCATTAACAAAAAATATGAGGAAGGAAAGCTGCTATATTGATAGGTATTTGTCTTGTAGGCTGTTCATGGACGTTATTACAAATTGAAAATAGTCACACTTAAATTTCCTAAAGCTAAACTGCATTTTGAAATTTGTTCTTGCCCAGGGGCCAATAATGAAATGTCACTCGACCCTTTTCTTAATTGCCCAAGCTTTTTCAGAACTTGTAAGTTTGAGGGCTGTGCATAATACTATATAATATAAACTATTATGATTACAAACAGCTACACATGTTCGTGGTGAATTCTAAATTTTCTAATATTTATTTTTTCCATGAAATACATAACTCCGGAAACCTGCCAAGCACTTCCCCTCATTTAGAGGATGGTACCTGTTATCGCACAGTTTGTAGTTAGGATAAAAGCTAGATATGAAGAGGCAAACTGGCGTAACTGGAACCAATGTCACCTCGATAGGATGGTTCTTTCTGTTTAGGGAGGTAAGGCCTAGGGGAGACGTCCCCGGTGACTTGGGGTTTTGAGAAGGCAAAGGATTGTAAGACAAAGGTAAATTCCCCCCCTCACAAGTCACCGAGCAGATAGTTCGGCTAACAACCAATAAAGAGAAGTATAACCAAAAAAAGAGATGCAGCTGCCCGAGACAAAGCAACAAGAAACATATATATGCAAGCTTGCTCACTTGGTTAGTACTTCATATAATCAATGACTATCTGACATATATAGGCAATTGAATAATAAATATTGACGAAGTCAATGTTTATAAGATAGCAACAATGTACAATATTACTTCTTCAATAAATGCTAAAGAACATGGCATTGAATGCATCAATTAATACTTCATTCAAGAAATGCTCTTAAACAACCATTCAATTGCTCACAAGTAGGACGATAGTGTGATGTCCTGTTCCCAAGAGTAGGCCAGCAGGGAGTGACTTAGTAGTCTATGTGTTCCTGTAGACTATAGTCAGGCACAAACATGGAACAAGATGGAGAAATAAGGAGGAATTGATGGCTAAACGATGAATTAAGCCAAAATACTTAGGAAAAGTCACTTAAGCTTAAGTCAATGAAGAATTAGAATGAAAAAGTGCTAAAGGGGGACTTAATTAATTAATTATTCACCTTAGGAGGAAAAGCGCCTAGCTTAAGTGAGGTCAATGGTGAATTAGATTGGGAATGGTATAAAGGGAGGAATTTGACCTAATTCCTCATTATGCATTGTTATGATTTGATGTTGAGAGTTCCCAGAGGAGGAAGAGAGTCGACCTTACTGTTTTGTGGATTTCTGGAGGAAACCACCACCATTGATCGGTTTCGGTGTTGAGAGACACACCCTAGCCCATCAGAGATACCATCCAGGTATTTCACCAAGCTATTTAGGAGTATCCAGTACAGTTTTCGCAACACAGCTGGTGAGGGCGCAAGTCAGATTGAGGGTTTGTGGCGCTGCACGAGGTCTGAGCTCAGATTGCAGTTTCCTTTCGACCCAGTGGAGATCCCGCCAGGGCGCTTCTATTGAGCCATTTATCATCAGATTCTGACTATGGAATCTTGCAGAGTGCATCATCTAGCCATTTAGGGCTCAACTCTTCCGACAGTACATTTGGGGTTGCAGACGGAGCATCAGGACAGATCCGGGGAAACCCTTCTGACCCAGTTCTGCATTTGGCGACGATCGTTTTGAGCCCTATAGTAGTAGATTCCGTTGGGCATATCATTTGGGGCGCATCCAGTGTCCCAGGAGGTGCGCAAACCCCCCAGGGGTCCAGATCCAGTACCTCAAAGGCCAAATCTGATATCTGGCACTCATCCATTCCAGTATAGAGGCTAGGGTGCTTCTATTGGAGCAGTTTCCGACACATTCCGATGGTCTATCCTTCCGGACGAGTTTTCTAGCTGGTAGCGGTTACCGTATTTCTCCGGAGTTGCATATTTCTGCCAATCTATCTGTGCATGCATCAGATCTGCATTCATCTTCTGATAACGGGGATTTTTATGCTATTTGATTGTATTCCAGTGACGATCCATGAGATCTAGCTGACAATTATACTCTATATTTCCAGTGTGTTATTGTATTTCCATGCTTGAGTCGCATAATATATGTTATTGGGCAGTTGATGTTCTTTACTTCCGTATGCATCCTTTGTATACTGTTTAAACCATACATACGCAACATGCACATGCAATAACCAACATGCACCTGAAATAACCAACATGCACATGCAATAACCATAAAGATCTCAAACACACAACTGAAACGCATCCAAAAACCCCCAGTGTATCAGATTTGTAAGACAAAACATTAGATCAGTAGCAAATATCTTGATCAGCGGGATCAGGGATATTTCAAATAGCTGCATAATGATATTAATAGCAAGAGATGACGACAACATTTAGTTAGTAGGGTTAGTCTAGGGTTAGAATAGTTAGGGTTTCATTCAAAGTTTTGAGAGTTGTTGTGATCAAGTTTACTCAAGACAAAAGTGGTCTTTAGATCAGTGCCTTAGGGTTAATGGAGTCAAAAGTAGAGGACACAAAAGTTGAAGGATCAAGTGAAAACAATAAGACTAAGGACAAGAGGGTTAGACCTAGAGGTGTTGCTAAGGCAAGGCTTCAAGGATGAAACCCTAGGGGAGAGAGGCTCACTTTGGTGTAGGGGAACTAGGCCTCAGTGCTCTCTCCTCCTTCCTTAGGTCAATGGAAAAAACGATTAGCTCAGAAAGTGGCATAAAACTAAGACAAGAGGTTCTTGCAGGGAACGTGTTGCTATAGCAAGGCTTTACTAGCAAACCCTAGAAAATCGGCTCATCAAGGTGTAGGGGAACTAGGTCTTGATGCGTTTTCTTCTTCTTAGCTCAGAAAAGTAAAACGGCTAGCAATGGAGAAGGGGAAAAAGAGTGTAGCTAAGGCTAGGCTCTTTCTCTCTTCAAATAATGGCTAAAAAATCTTGACGAGGACATGAGACAAGGACCTACAATGTGTGCTTGTCACCTAGGGTTTATTCAGCAAATTTATAGCAATAAATGCAAGAAATAACAATACAACCATTCAATCAAGAAGTTTTGCAGAAATTTACGTACATTTCACCAAGAAATAACATAGAAAACCCTAGTTGTAACACCTTCTATCAAGAAATGCCAAAAATGCCAATAGAATTCCAAAAATGCCTTCCTTCAACAAGTGCGCCTCACAATTTCAGCCAAGAACACCAAGTCTAGCGCAAATTTCAGACCTCACTAATGAGTGTGAGAGATGATGAAAAAATGAGAGTAAAAACCCTCAATTTATACTATACCATGACCTAATTTCACTTTTAGGTCATAAAAAGGCCGACAAGGCCAAAATACTAAAAATCATACTGTTTTACATTAAATGTTCAAAATTAAACCCTAATCAAGCTAAAGAGAGACGACATGCCCCTTTTAGGGTGATGTTAGCCCCTTCCAGGGCAAATGCAACATCTTGGAGCAAAACGTTAGCCCTCCTTGGGCTTCTCCAACCTGCCACACGTGCCAATACTGCCAAATCTGCCTCCCAAGACGTCCACAAGGCTGGATGACGTCATGATCATCATGGGTGACGTCCTGGGCCTTCTAGGGTCAACGTTCCAATGGAGAGGGCACAACCCCCCTAGGTCAAGCTCTGCCAAGGTGCCTCTGGTGGAACGTCCTCCTCTTCTCCGGTGTAGAGTCTCTGGTCCATCCCTGTCCTGTCTCTGCCCCCTGATGGGGTCTCAACATCCATTTGGTGGGCTCTTTAGCCCCATGGAGGTTCGAACTGATCATCTCCCCATGTGTACCGGTCCAACGTGGTACTTGTCCGTCGGGCATGATCCTGCACATCAACAACTACACCCTCCATGGACTCATAAGTCACAGGGATTGTAGCAATGTCAATCACATCTCATCATCAATAATATTAAACATGTGCATAAAATCCCTAATACCTCAGTCAAAAGCTCAAAGACATTACACAAGCTTGCAATACAAGTTTGGAGAAAATGACAGGGCGTCCTATTGGGCTAGTGTCCACTGGAAGAGGAAAGTTTCCGGAAGAGACCTCATCCGAGCCATGTAAGTGGGTGATGTGGTCAAGGGATATCCAAACAAGTGGGTGCAATGAGAGCAGAGGATGCAAAGCTTTACCTGTGGATGCCTTTGTAGAAGGCGAGCTGCACCTGTCCTGGATGCAAATTTTTCCAAGCCCATTCATGCCCTTTATTCTTTTTTATTCCTTTATTTTTTATTGCTTTTTTCTTCAAGAGGCTAATCAGGGGACACTGCCCTGGCGTGGTGACCAGTGGTGACAACGTTACCCACAAGTACTTTCGCAGAAATGAGAAGGCTGGCTCGTGATGAGACCCCTTTCCCTTGGCCATGCAACCAAGAGTCACTACCCTGGCGTGGTAACCAGCTGGTGGTAATGTCATATTGCTAGGTACCCATGGACCTAATAGGCTGGCTCGTGATGAGACCCCCTATCCTCTGACTAGGTCTTGTTTTATTATTTTTACGAGTCCCTCTTGTTTCTTGCTGAGAAGCCTTTTATTGCTTTCTTGGGGATCCCTGGGCGAAGCATCTCGAGGTTTTATTCTTAGGCTTTTCTCTTTTGTCAACTTGCTTTTACCTTTTGGGCCTTTAGCCCCTTCTTCCCACGAGATAAGGTGCAGTCTTGAAAATAGGTCAACCAAGTGCCTGGACAAGTGTAATGGGGTAGATGAGCAGGAAGCAAGATGAAAAAGTGGTGCTGTGATGGGAGCGAACGATGGCTTTTCAAAAATCCCCCCCAGTGGCAAACCAAAACCTACGGACACAGGCTTACTAGGGCATTCTGTCAATCCCCCCAGACATGGTCAAGTGGGCAAGTATAAGATCCAAGCATTTGTTAGAAATAAAAGGAATCAGATGCACACATTCAAGGGTTTTGATGATCAAAGTGACACATACCATGATATCCGGACTCATTACCTCATGGAGCAAGAACCATCTCTGACACAAGACCAAGCTGATGGTGATGGATGCTGCTGATGCTGACAAGATAGAGGCGCTGAAAGGAAGAAAAGGTGGGCCCTCCAGGGCCATGCTAAAGTCGATCCGGCTTTCGGTACTCCATGTCTAGGACTTGTGGGCCTCGAGAGATGATCTCCTAGTTATCCCTAAAAGTGGGGGATAACAATACCCAAGGTAAACGGGATTCTGCAGAAGCTTGAGGCTTTGTCAACATAGGGCTCAAGGCCATTGTAACAATATACTCATTAAGAGCTCAACATGTCACTTGCAGGAATTGAACCTGGGTAGGGAGGATAATGATCATTCCTCCCAACCACCCGAGCTAGATCCAATTAACATTTTTTTTTAATATATATATATATTATTGTCGTCCACAACCTGCCGTCCCCTAAAAAATTGGGGGTGTTCTCTAGCCGTCCTAGGGATGCCTCCAGGCTCCAACCACGCGAGCTAGATCCAAGGTACAGTATGGATTACTTCAAAATCCTAACTAAATTCATTGACTAAGACATGGCTGTCACACTGCAGCTTGTAAACTGCTCACACTCCTGATTTACCTTGATAATCCTTTTCATTATAGGATATAGTGATGTAATCTTGTATTCGCTAGAAAATTTTCAGGAAGCTCTATTTATGTTTCCAATCAGCTTTGTTTATGTATTATTTGATACCACGCAATTTGATACAATGCTAGAATTTTTTTTTCCCAAGAAAAAAACTTTATATTTGATATTTCAAAGATTGAAATCAAATATACATTTTTGGGTCTTTTTGGCCCAAAAAAGAAACACAAAGTTTCAGACATGTCCTATCCTTACTTATTACAGCCATCCCAGGCTTTATAAAGCCTCCATTAGTGCTTTATAGCTTAAAAAATATACAGTCCAAAAATGTCTTTTCAGCCCATAGGCCAAATCCAGACCCCTAAACCAGTGACCCTGTCATAAACAGTTTTATTCAGCAAGTCAATATAAAGACCAAACAGATTCTGAAACGATTTCATCTCCTATGTACTCCTGTTCAGAAAGTGTCCCTTCCTGCAAGGAAATAGCGTCTTTAGAGAGATGTTCAGCGTGAGTATTGAATTTTCAATAAATATGATTGAGTAATTTCAGAAAACTTTCTCTTTACCTCCAAAACCCTGTTCATGATTGGATTAAGAACCAAATGCTCAATCTGACATTTACTATTTTCACAATCCATTAGCAATTTGGAATCTCCCAGAACCTGTAACTTGTCGATTCCTTTATCTGCAGCAGATTTCACGAGAATCCAAAGAGCATAAAATTTGTCTTTGTTATTTGTTCCCTGCCCTACAGCATATTTCAGAGAAATAAAATGTTTTTTCTTCTAAAAATGGAATTCCCCCTGCACCATACATACCTGGAGTTCCTTGACAGGCTCCATCGAAAAAACCTCGAGCTTTTGAGTAATTGATTTCAGGCTTGTTTAGGTTTCTTTGGGCTTTGACTTTTGCTGGCTTCCAGTATCCCACATAAGAAAATCTTATCTGATGTGCTACCTGCCATGGATGTAACTATATCAACAGGTTTGCCAGATTTTCTCTAAATTGAGTTCTTACTTTTCTAGTTCTATACATTCTTTTGTGTGCCAAGAAGAAAGATAATGCCATTTCTAAAGTGTGAATTATCCATTGCAATCTTTCTTTACAGAACTATCAGGTATAGACTTGCTTGCAGCTGACATAAAATCTTTGAACGAATATGCTACTTATATAAGAGGCTTGTTCAAAGTATGGCGCATTCCACTGCAGGAGTCCTATGACCCAGATCAGATAGCAGGTTATTTCAACTGCAGACCCCATGTCCTAGTGTTCCGGATTCTTGAGGTACTCTTCTTTAGTAATCATTGTATTTAGATGCAAAATTATAAGATTGATCTATTTATTTACTTCAATATTATTTTTGGTAAGTCGGATTTAACTTCTGCTTACATGGGAAATATAATGATATCCTTATCTTTAGTATTTGTTTATTCTTCAAAACTTTGAAACAGTAGCAGGTCAAATTGTTGAATGTGCATCACAAGCCAAAAATGAATCTTTATATCTTTTCCCATCTTTATGCTAACTGAAGAACCTTTCAGGCTTTCCCCCTTTGTTCAATATCTTTTTGACCTTGCTTCCATCCCCATTTGCAATTTCATTTTTTCTCTACTCTCTGATGTATCACTATAAATTTGCCTGTTTTTTAACAGTTGTTAAAGTTTACAGGTCCTTGCTTCTATAAAACCAGGGCCGGACTAGTTTCTACCTTACTGATTGTCAGTTTGGCTGTTTTTGAACTCTTCATTTGATTCAATTTTTCTTGTCAGTTTCTATGTTCTCTTAAGCAGATTGTGGGTAAGTACTTGTACAATTTTCTTTACGACTCATTGCAAGCAGTCAAAAGCATTCTTCCAAGGTGTCTCCCACTCATCCGACCAAGAGATATTTGCACATCATCAACTCAACATTTAGGCACTATAATTTCTTCTTCTCAGAAATGCAGATTAGAATTTAGATTTCAGCGGCCTACTGCTTGGAGCGTCTGTATGTTGTATTCCCATGATATACTTTATGTTTTTTGCCCCCATGTCACGCTTAGTATGTGTGTTCTGATGATTCTTTTGCCAGCTGATTCGTTTGGTGCTTTAGGATGCTGCCTTCTGCACTATTACTTTCTCATCATTTTAATATACTTGTTGGCCATAGGGTAGTATCAGTGCCTGCTTATTTTGTTCTGTTTTCTGGACAACTTGACATTCTACTCTTCTTAGTGTTCAAAAACTTATAACGCCTTCAATATATCATATTGGCGTTGTCTAACTGTTCTACGAAATGGCTTTTTTCGCCAGAATCCGGCGACATAAATCTGCACGAAATCAGTATTTTTTGTTGTTTAAAATCCATTTCTGAATGCAGAAATGGATTCAGCATGCTGAAAAACCCCTGGGGCACTTGGATTCTACAGAAATAATCACTCAAATCTGCGGATCTAACAATTTATTGCCGGATTTCGGGCAAAGGTCCCCGGAAAATATCACCGGAAAAGAGTAATTTCGTAGAACATTTAGACTACGGCTATCATATTTGCTTGATGCCACCATTACTTTGTTTTTCTCTTTTGATTCTTCTCACCAGAGATGTTGCTTTGCTTTATCTTTTTATTTTTAGTTTGAAACACTGTAAATTTTTTTCACCTTCTCCTTTCAGCCCATCTTGGATGTTGCGGGCGCTAAATGCCTATTAGATGCTGTCATTCTACACATAGACGGGGAAAGGTAAGTTAGACAATGTTCTTCCCAGTGTGCTGTGACTAGAGTACACCGGTATCCATCCAGGTGTCATGGATCTACTTCTATTTGATATTGAGGACCTTCTCGTTCCCTTTGTCTGCTTCTCGGGACAGGGGGACAGGTCCTTCTTAGCAGATTCCTTTCTACTGCCAGAGGTTTGTTGCCTTTGGATGTTAGGGGAGTTTCTAGGGGAGGCCCGGCCTCCTTCAAGGACTGCCCATCCTGGCCCTCTTAGACCTGACCATTCTTCCATGGATGTGATCAGATCTTGTGTTGGTCCTTCCATAATGGTGGATGATGACATAATGGGTCCCTCTACTTCCATTCTAGTCATTGATACAGACATGTGACAGAACTGATCTCTTGTTCTCAGTTTTCAGCTACGGTCTTCATCTTTCCTTGAAGGCATCTTTTACATGTACTTGGGTCTTATAGTTTAGGTTTACCCCATCTCCCTATGTTTACAATATTCATTTTATACACATTGTTTTAACATCTAAGGGTTTAGCTATTTTTTTCAGTCCTTAAGGTTTTTCTTACCCTAATTTGTCTCTATTTTGCTGGATGTAATTTCGAGTCCCATTGACTTACTTTGGTCATCTCTGGATGTTAATATAAATTATTTCTTTCGTTATAGACCATATCCTCCATGTGATCATATCTAGCTCATATGCATACAATAGTAGTTGCAATATTCTTGTCCTTAATGCTTCAATTTGTCATCACTGACAGTACAAGAAGAATTGTATCAAGCGCAATATTACTGATGGAGTTAATATTTAGTAATGGTTATATCATATTGTAATGTACTTAGCATCAATGCTATATACGTTGTTTCACAGGGGAGCACTCCCCTCGCTCCTTGCACCCACGATACAAGGAAACCCATCTGAAATTTTTCCCCAAGCTCCCTATTTGGGGGGACGCTATGAAACGCCAAGGAAAACATTTCATCAAAAAGGGGGACCTTCCCATTTTTACATTGCGCTTCTGGGACACCAGGATGCTTCCCTTGTAAATGAGGATGCTAGGGTGCTTCCTGGGTAACATACCCATTGGCCTTTAAAATAGGTAGAAAACATTAAAAAAATACACAAAAAATGGCCAACCTTAAGTTGTCCATAAAAAAATGATTCAATATGTTTTGAATATTATAAAATAAATGAAAAAATTCAAGGGTGATTGAAGAATCATGATTTTCACAACTTACACATCAATGCAAATTTTTTATTTCATGGTTCCATTGTTCATGTTTGTGATTGATTCAAATCATAACTTTCATTCCTTTTCATATGTTAACAATTAGATTGAAGGAATGACTCATACTTGTGAATATAAATGTCTAAAGTATGTTGTTGCATAAATGTAATGTAGTAGACCAAGCTTAAATGTCTACATACAAAACTAAGAATGAGGAAAAGGAGAGAAGTTAGGACAAGGATTTCATAGAATAATGATTCATGGAGATATTATTGAAGATAGTTATGGAGATGGTTGAACTAGATATCTAATTATGACATAGTTGTTATGGTCATTTGTTGTTATATAAAGGACCTATTGTACAATAGAAACATGTACAATAATGGATTGATTGAATAAAGTTTCCCCTTTGGGGTTTTCTTCAGTGTAAATTCCCACTGCCCTTTTCTTGACATGTGTTTGAGTGTATTTGTTGCTAAATATTAAACCCAACATTTGGTATTAGAGTCGTATGGTTAGATATTTGAACTAATTTGTTCTTGATGATAGCTTGTTGTCTGGACAATGGCTTTGGAAGAGAGGACAACATCCTTGGAGAGAGTAATGGTTGATTACAGATATCTTGTAGAGAAAATCAAAAGAAGCAATAAGTAGATCTTCTAGTAGATCTACAAATTTTCCATCTCAATGTTATATGCGGTGCAATATATGGTGGTGTTGTAAAATTTGGTCCTAGAGTGAAGGAAAAATGTGGCTTAGATTTTGCACCACGAGCCATAATTGATTTTGAAGGCAGTGGAGGCCTTTTATGACAGGGACATGGATGCCATGAAGGTGACGTCTCATATGGAGAAGTTTTTTGGGCAGTAAGGAGATGGTGGATGTCTTTGCAAGGATATCAAGGGCCATGTATGCTCAACTCATGCAATAAGCTTTTTAAGCATTGCATTGCTACGCGATGACACCTCTGTCATCTCCATATTACAAGGATGTGGAACTGGGTATGAAGATAAGCGGTGGGTTTGAGATGATGTATCAGTGGAGATGGCCTTCCTTTTGCATTTGATTTTTTGGAGATTTGACTGCTATGGAGGACTGTAGGAATTGTTTTGCGAAGAAAGACGTCTCAACCTATGGAATTGCCATCAATTTGTAGATTTGAAGTGCCAACTTGGTCACAGTATCTATAGATTTGAAGCCACCAATCTCAATAAAAAAAGCCATGAGAAGTCTTAGCCCTGATTCTAGTGGTGCCTAGGATGAGTTGATAGGTTGCCTAGTTTATAGGATAGTTCTTATTGTTCAATTACAAAGAGGCATGTAGCCATTTGAGGTCTTGAATAATTGGTGAGATAAACAAACCATCTACAGCTGTAACAGTATCGTCAAATTCAAGAGATAAAGAAGGCAACATTGATGAAGGGGACCTCGTAGTTGAGTGAATAATGCGCTAAGTGTATTGGCATGGGAATTAAATCCATTGCTGCAAATTGAGGGAACCAAGGAGGAGGCTGATGTGAAACAAAAAAAGACTGTGCATTATTGAACAATGATCTCGAGGAAGAATGCTATTCAAAGGTTTTTCCCAACATGTAATTTGGTTGAAAGGTAGCAATTTTGATGAGTCTTGTTTCCTTGGACAATATCATGAGATCAATGCAGTTGAAAGGGGTAGGAACTGAATCAAAATGGTTCTTTGTAGATAATTGTTGTCAAGAGTGAAATTGTTGCAAAAGAGAATCACTGCTTGTTACCCCCCCTCGCACCTAGGGGTAACTAGAGGAGATCATGTCTCATGGTCCACATTGAAGAATGATCCCAGAGATGATCATTAGTATTCTCCACAGACAACAACCGCTCAAATACCTCCTCCCTCATCATTGCTTAGTTCAACTCTCTCACTTGATCAACATGGTTAATCTGATAATGGTGGTTCGACACACATGAGGTACACTAGTCATTGTTTCATATAAGGTGTCACATTTAATGCATTAGGCATTTAGGTGAGGATCATGGGTTGAAGTCTGATAATGGATCATGATTGCTTGGAAGTTATGCCTTTTGCCTTGTTTCACCTTGGTGGTTATCATAGGTTTTCTAGTCCAGTGTTGTCACTCTTGGAGAAAAGGGGTACTACCGAGAGGCCTTGATAGGGGTAACATACCACTCCCTTCCATACTTAACACTTTTCATCTTGATTCCTTCGGTTGTCCTACCTTTTGGGAATGGCTGTTGCATGTACCCCAAAAAGGCCTGAGGTTCATTCTCCTATGAGAAGAAGGGCTAGAATGCCAAGGTTGACGTAGTTGCTATAAAAAAATAAAAAGAAATCATGTTATAAAAGAAAGAGTAAATAATGGGATAGTAAATAACCAAGTCAAAAGCCAAAGGTCAGCTTGAGATCTGCCCCCTCACTATGAGGCTATTGCCCCTAGTCCTAATGCATTGAATGCATATCAATCAAAAGGACTTAATCC
>SNQJ01S0050584.1:0-29672 GCA_010110895.2 Picea sitchensis
TCAACAATTGGTTCATCGTATCGCACACGATTAATCAAATCGAACAGAAATATCATTTGTGTTTCAAAATAGAACAGATTTCAAATAACAATATTTCCAAATCGAATTATAGTCAATCCAACCAAATCTAATCACAACCATTCAGAAATCTAAAATCAAAAATAATGCATGACAGATCAAATCAACCATATAACAGAGCTCATGAAAACGCTGCATAAAAGAGGGAAGATTATACCATGACAACTGCTGGAGTTATGTCATCTTGGAATTAACAATTGCAGTCGCAGACTCAACGTTTTTAAACAAAATTGATCCAGTATTCCGTTGATTTTTATCATTAGGTTGCCCCTTATCTTTCTGACCAGTGATCTTAGCTACCTGGTTCTCCAAATCCTGAATCTTGGATTGCAGCTTTGGAACGTCCAAATAGTACCTTTCTAGCCACAGTCCGCACTGGTCACAGGGTGTAGTAACCTTTTGAGCAGAAGGAGGGTTTGATGATTCACCACGGGTTTGAAAAGGTGACTTGATACCTGGATAGTCAAGGTTACCCTTAAGACATGGAGGTAATTTATCAACGAAATCACAAGGAGTTTCCTCACCATAGAAACCTTCTTTAGCGAGAAAATGCTCGATGCTTGAGTCAGAGTCCTCACTGATCGTGATGGCTTTTGTCTTGGCAGGAGGCTTGGACTTATTCCTCTCCATGCGAGAGATCATCCTTGCATTTCTTTTGTTTCTAGCAGCAGTCTTCGCCCTGGCCTTCATGGTTATGGGCTTAGATTCTTTAGTCACGGCCATAGGCGAATTCGAAGGTAAGTCAGGTTCGGGTTTGGGAAGTAAAACACTGTAGGGAACAAGGGTAGATTTACTCACAGATACCACAGGCTTATCAATTGGAGGAGGGTTTGATTCCTCAAAACCGTTGCGGTTGAGGAAATTGGGCCAGGAATCTTGTCGTAAACCAAGTTCATAAACGACCAACATTTTAATCAACCCAACATGGAAAAGGCTAGTATCAGCCTGACTTCGCTTATACTTCTTAGCCATTTTAAATAAGATTCAATGCAAATAGTGTGGCAAGCTTAACTCAAAACCCATAAACACCATCAGCAAACGTAGATGAAACAGGAAAACAAATCCATACCTTCCTTCGCACGTTACGAACTGCTTAAGGATCATCAGTAGATCGTACCAGCGAGGTTTTAACATCTTCGCTGGTAGTCCTCTGCTACACGACCTTACTGTCCGAGAATGAAACAGCAACGTCCATGGGACATCATTTACCTTATAGATTTTGGACCACTTTTCTCCCTTGACAGGCAGACTAGTCGCCAGACTGAGAGACTGCTCGGTGATTTCCAACTGGAGGTCTCCGACTTTGGCTCTATAGCCATCAAATGACAGTGTGAATTGCCGAGCAACAGGGGTATTAAAACCATCAAACTTCCGTATAAACGAAAGCCACCCGAATTATTCGAGGTCGGCGTATGCACCATCGAAAGTTAACAGCGCTTGGCTGCCATTAGGTTCGGCCCTCACTACAGGAGCCATAACCCCTGATCATAGTAGGTCTCACACCAAATGCCCTGCACAGAGTGAATTACGATAGGGTTTGCATAGTTGAATGCTGGATGAGACCGGAAGCAGCTCCAGGCGTGTGAAGGTGGCGGGTTTACCATCACCACGTATTTCATTAATGAGCCTATTCCGATCTGTTTAAAACAATAATCATTAAAACAAATGTATCGACCAGTGAGTTGGTGAATCACCAGTTCTACGTGCCATTATCCAGTTCAGAGCCAGCACATCACATGATATCAACGCACCAAGTGTTAAGTATAAAACCAACAAAGTACCAGCATTAACTACCGATTTAACGTGCCAATTCCACCGCTTAATCAATCACTTAATCACAGGGTTTAGTGATAACGTATAATCCAATCTTTGCAAACATAGTATGCCAAGTATAAATTTGAATAATCAAATATGATTAACTCATGCGCCTTGAAACCATATCTATCATACCTTCATGAACTTGCCAATGTATTTGGTGTATACCATATGTGTTTGTATTCCAAAGTCTTAGAGCCATGTAATAAAATTTTTTCATATAATAATCGAATGAAAGCCCATAGCAAGGATAAAAACAATATGACTAGGTCCATTATAATTTTCATAAATAAGACCAATAACTTTCATGCCCAAAGGTTTAACAATGAAATATATCCAAATGCGCAATCAAGGTAAGATAATGATCAAGAATACAAGTCCGACAAAACCTTTAGCAAGCATATGATAAACCAGTGATCAAGTATCAACCAACAAATCAACCAAAGACGACGACAGTCTAATCAACGAAAGAGGTGTTTTCACACTTGTAGTTGTGAAAACTGAGTCGAAATTGAATTGTAATGGTTGCAGAAAAGAGACCAATGTCTATTAGCACAATGCGACAATGACTCGTCGTAATACGACAAGGGGTGTAGGCATCTTTTTGAGAGTAATCAAAAAAATTGGGTTGGCTGCCAACAGGTCAGTAACTTAGGTTTGATCACATAAATAGTTTTCTTTTTCATTAAGAAGTTTTTCTTCAAAATTTTATTTTATAGGGTTTTTAAACAAGTGTGAGTGTCCAATTTTAATTTGCTTGTGTGTGATTTTTAAAGTGACTCTTTGTGATCTGCTCTTAGGCCAGAATTTTTCTTGGTTTTGACTTGTTGATATTTTTCCTTTTTTGCTTTGTGAGCATTCAAATAAAAGAAAATATTTTATTTCTTTTTTTGGTTAAAATGTTTTGTCTTGCATTAGTAACCAGGGAAAAGTCTTTTCTTTCATAAGTTCTTGAAGGTTTACTTAGATCATAAGTAGCTCGTAGTTGAGTGAAATCCTACTTTGAGTTTGTTGTTCAAAGATCTTAGAAAAATTTTAAGTTTGAAAAGTTGTTTAACATTTGAGTTAAGTGAAGGTTTTTTGTTTCCAACTTTCTATTTATTTTTGCTTTCGTCTTTCAAACATCACTAGTTTCACTTTCATAACCTTTGAATTAAGCTAAGCCATAAAAATTAACGCTAAATCTAAAATTCATTAGACTTTTTATGTTTGTAGGATCAACCAACTAGTTTAGGGTTTGGGCCTTGAATTAGGTTGGAGAGGAAACTCTTCAAGGCCATTAAAATCAACATTGGAGTTTGAGTTAGGGAGTGTCAAAGTCTAGTATCGTGAAATTTATCCAGGACCCCCCTCTAACACAAGGGATAAACATGAGGTCGTGTGTGGAAAGGTAGTGGAGATAACCCCTCCAAAGCTAGACCAATCGTAATGGAGAACACATATAGAGGGCTTGTATTGGGAATCCGTTGATTGCATTTGCCACGGAGCTTCGTGGGTCTTGAATATGTTCGAGGTCCTCGGTTGTCTTCTGGACCACTTTCCTTCGATACCCTTGATAGGTTTTGAGCTCGATACCCTACTCATTGTGGTCTACCTGACTTTCGACTGTACCCACCTGGTGATTGTTCACGCGCTGGAAACCTAGTTACCTATCTTTTTAGAGACATACACAGGTGACTGTGGGGGTATACCACGGTACCTAGGATAAACATCAGGCCACGCTTTGCAGAGTATACCCAGAGGGTTCTTCCATGTTTGAGTTGCACTTGCATTAGTAAGTTGCACTAGTGTTGGTTGTTGTAACTGTTCTTCCAACTAGTTTAGTGTTTGCTTGTTTTATCTTGGAGGGACTTTTTTAGAGTGTATTGTTTTTTGAACGAATAGAAAGCCCTAGGGTGTCTTTGATCTTCTCACACAGTGGAGGATCACGAGCTTCGTTGGTCACGAAGGCTTTTGGGCCTGTCACTGGTTACACTAGAGCCACCCCTGCCACCACTAAGGCGAAAGCTAGACCAAAAAGGGTCTTTTGAAGTGACTGGGTCACAAGAAATTGTGCCCGACCAACATCTAGAGGAAACGATCATTTTAGAATTTGGAACGAAAGATCTTGGTCCACCTAAAAATCCAACCACTGATATTTCGGCACCCATCATCGTACTGATTCACCCTTACGAGTGACAGATA
The DNA here is from genome assembly GCA_010110895.2 of Picea sitchensis. Taxonomy (NCBI): domain Eukaryota; kingdom Viridiplantae; phylum Streptophyta; class Pinopsida; order Pinales; family Pinaceae; genus Picea; species Picea sitchensis. Next base: position 4,078 of record SNQJ01S0050584.1, read on the forward strand.
GTGTCGCACACAGCAATGGAAACAAATGTTGTCACTCCTTCTAGGAATTCTTCAATTCCCACTACGGTTGCCACCATAGGAGAGTTTCCACCTCCTAAACCACCATCACCAGTTTGAGCCACCATGGTCTCAACCGCCTCTACCACGCACAATGGTCTGATCCAGTCTATGGCAGCAGCCACAACCCATTTCACACCAAGTGCGACAAGCCCTCCGTTCTCATACGGGATGCCTAGCTTAGGTACAAGTCATGTACTTTTCTACTCCACTTCACTTACTTTAGGTATGGGGGTAGGGATATCTAATGCTCCTCTACAAGGCCACATGGGGGGCACTTCAGCTCCTTTTAATGCTTTCCCTTACAGGGGAGGTCATATACCTCCTTTGTCCCCTTCGCTCGGTGGCACCCACTAGCAATCCGTTGGGCCACCTACACACCATAGTTTATTCGGAGAAGGGAGTCAAGGACCACCTTCACATAATATGATGGTAGGTTTGACACCATTTTCTTTGTTCGTTGCATTTGATAACAATGTTTTCTTGTCAGTTTCTTTCCTGACTGGGGGCAATCCCAGTTATGGAAAACCTATTCCTATGCAGGGTACTATTCCTGCACAGGGGGAAAACCCAGAAACTTCTTCCACATCAGGGCCTTGGAATTCTTGGTAGATATCAGTTACCTCATCAGGAATGCCAATATAGGGCAATTCTTTGCACAACCAATGGAACCCTAGACAAGGTACTATCAGCATGGGAAGGATCAGCATGGGGTAACCCTTCCCAAAGTCCTCCAAATGTAATGCATGCCCAACCCTCTACGTCCTATTTTGGGAATCATTCAATGATGTCTCCTCACACGCAGAATCCATACACTGGTCATGGACATGGTTTTTACCATAACCCAGGCCAGCAGCCAAAATTTTCCTGGCAACCTGGTGCCAATCAAACTCCAAGTCCCTTTTTCCATGGTTATCACCAAAAACCCAAACTACCTTTCCTAGAAACCTTGCATTTTCTAGATTTGACAAGGTTGTTGAATGACCCTATCTGTCACGATCCGTGTTGGCCCCCTATGGCGACAAATTTTCCTTCAGACATACCAAAATTCGAAGCCAAGCCTAACGAAGATCCGGGGGATCATGTGACCACCTTCCATCTTTGGTGCTCGTCTAACTCATTTAAAGACGACTCTGTACAGTTGTTATTTTTTCAACGTACTCTCATTGGGAGTGTCGTGAAATGGTACATTGAGCTCGACCACTCAAGATACTCTTCCTTCGGCGAATTGGCAATGGCTTTCCTAAACCATTTCCAATTACCTGTGAGATACGACGCTAGCACAGAATTGGTGGCTAATTTTGCACAGACAAAATTGGACCATATCTCTGATCACATCCGAGAATGGAGACACCGGAAGAGTTTAATTAAGGTGCCAGTCCCACCACCATTCCTGATCGAGTGGTTCCTTAAGTCTTTGGTCCCACATTTATCCAAAGATGTCGCGATATTGGGAGTGTTTTCTGAGGAAGACGCCATCATGAGAGTTCAACAGCTTGAGCTAATCTATTCTCAATCTGGTTTATTATACGAGATCTTACTAGATGCACCATGCTCAATACTTCATAAAACCATATAGAGAGATGGACCATATGCCGATGGTATTGTTGGTTCAGCACAAACAAAGCCCGATGAACAACTGAGGAAGCAATTGCAGAAATTGTCTATACAACACACAGCGGCCAGCCAAACTACTGTTTTGGCTGCTCCCCTACTAAAATGTCAGATGTACACACAGTGAAATCGACAAATCCAAAGGCCACACAATAGCCTGAAGGAAAGAAAAAACAATGAAAGAAGGGTAAGGGGGATAAGAAACCCACTAATAATGTTGGTGGGGGAAACAATGAGAAATGGAAGGCAAGGTATCTGTGCAACCTGTGCGCGAAAGACCACCCGACCCACCAATGTCCTCGGCTTGCAGAGGCCCAAACTTTTGTGACACAACAGTGGCCTACCATGTTAACCAATCCATTCTAGAATGGGAAAAACCTAACCCAAGCCTCTACAAGCGCGGAAGGGGGAAGTCAAGGACCCTCTCTGTCTTCAAAAAATCCCGCATCCACGAATGTGTATATGATGAAGGGTGATGATTTTATATCGACTAGAGCACATGACTACTATAAACCAACCACTTTTGAGAAGGGAAAAGAAGTTGAACTCCCATCTCTTCCTCTCCAGATTAAGAAGACTTTGGGCGAAACAATAACACATATCCCAAAAGGTGCATTCAAAAAAGCTTCTCACAACCCAAACGCAAGGGTTGCCCAGAACTATTCTGTGGTGGAGGATTTGTCTCAAACCCCTTGTTCGATGTCCGCTTTGGAGGTCCTTCAAAGATTCCCTTCCCAGAGGAAATCTTTGTTAACCTCTTTAGGATCTACCGAGACTTGTAATCCGAGTACAATCATGTTGGATACAACTGACTTAAAACCCCATCTGCCTTACCACGTAGTGTTTCAGATAGTAGTGGCTCACCCCAAAAAAAAATTTACTCGAAATATTTTCTGCACGGTGGTTGATGAGGGTGCCTCGACATGCGTTATGTCATTGGCATGTTGGAACGCCATTGGCCAGCCCGTTTTGTCTCTGTCACCTACTCTTCTCACTTCTTTCGGCGATTGCTTGTTCCTACCACATGGTATCATTCTATCTTTCCCCGTTTAGTTAGGAGGGAATACCATGTGTGTCGAGGTAGAAGTAGTTGACGCATCCCTCAACTACAATCTCTTGTTAGGAAGGAGTTGGACTTACGCCATGCAAGCAGTGGTTGCTACAGTTTTTTGGGTCTTGTTGTTTCCACACGAGGACCAAATTGTGACCATTGATCAATTGTCTTTCTCCAGACCTGACCCTTCATTGGGGGTATCCGCAGTCCCAATTATTGATAATCCCCAACCATTCATAGTCAACGTAGGGGTTGGTTTGTGCCCATATTTGATGGGTACCTTCGATTACCCCCCGCAAGGCGATGTCAAGTTCATATCCAACCACCATAAGGTTGAGATTTTCCAAGTTTCATCATTTCACATGACTTACTTCAATGATCCGTGGATACTCCCTTCCCCATCAGCCACGATGGATGGGACAGGGCACCCGGGCATGTCCATGCCCTTGTCCGTAGCTGAAGTATCATACTCTTTAGTCCAACAAGCTTCGGCCAACACACACCCAAATCCTGCACAAGAGTTAGATCCGCCTCTAGAGCCAATTTGGGCTCAAGTTTCTCTCACTGACACTGATTCGTTAGACTTAGTCTTTCTCTTTGACGAAGTAGTAATTAAGCAATGACTAGTCCAGACAAACCCTGGGACGATCTCCATCACAGATCATACTTCCTCCCAGAGTTAAACAGAATCGAAGCTATAGAATTCACCTTGACTATGACTAGAGATAGGTCATGTCCTATTAATCCCTTAGCTACAAACGAGGTCTATGCCGAGGGTAATATGAAAACTATCACTGAAACCATACCGATCAATATCTCCAAAACCCCTGGCGTTGTGGAGAATGTTTTCGTCGGAGCTGACTACTCCCCCAGAGAGATTCAAATCTACACAGATCTATTTAAGGAATTCTGTGACGTTTTTGCCTAGTCTTACGAGGAAATTCTAGGCATCGATCCAAAAATAGTCGAATATGAAATCACAACTTATCTAGATCCCAAGCCTGTTCAGAAGAAGCTTTGTCCAGTTAATCCTAGGAAAGTAGCAGCCATTAAGGTTGAAGTTGAAAAACTGTTAAAAGTTAGTTTTATCTATCCTATCCATTTGACCCAATGGGTGTCAAATCCTGTGCCGGTCAATAAGAAACAGGGCATGATTCATGTATGTACGGACTTCCGTGATTTGAACAAGGCCTATCTAAAAGATAATTTTCCCACACCATTCATCGACCAGATAATTGATGAATGTGCACGTTGCGAGGCCTTCTCTTTCATGGATGGTTTTTCAGGATATAATCAAATATAAATCAAACTTGAAGACCAACACAAAACGACATTCATTTTTCCATGGGGTACATTCACGTATTGTAAGATGCCCTTTGCTCTCAAAAATGTTGGCGGGCCCTTTCATTGGGCCATGTCTTTTTCTTTCCATATCTCAATCATATAGTCAAGGCCTATTTAAATGATTTAGCATCTCTATCTCGCAAGAGAACGGATCATCCCACACACCTCTGACTTATCTTTGAGTGGTGTCACTACTTTCAGATTCGCTTGAATCCAAACAAGTGCATATTTTGCGTAACATCAAGACATTTGTTAGGTTTCATAGTGTCAACAATAGGGATCATGGTGGATCCTCTCAAGGTTGAGGCAATAATTCAGTTGTCTCCCCCACGCACAATCCTTCAACTTCAGAGTCTACAGGGCAAGGGGATTTTTTTAAGATGTTTCATAGCTAACTATGCCGAGATCACAAAGGGATTTATGCACTTACTGAAGAAAGATGTTCCTTTTTATTGGGATGATGCCACTCAATGCTCTTTCAAAGCGTTGAAACATGCCCTCACAACTACCCCTTTGCTTCGGCCACCTAACTATAACAAAGATTTCTTATTATACCTGGCTGCAGCAGAGTCAACTATCGGCATGGTCTTAGTTTAGGAAGATTATTTGTTCTCAGAATATGTGATCTATTACCTGAACTAAGGCCTAGTTGGACCGGAACTAAATTATTCTCATATCGAAAAACTTGCATTGGCAGCAATCCATGATGTTCAACGCTTATGTCATTATCTTCTGTTTCGCAAGACTACCATCATTGTTGTTGTGAATCCATTCCAGTACATGTTGAAACGATAGGTAATAGGGAGAAAGATCAGTATATGGATAGTCGTCCTCCAGGAGTTTGACTTAGATTTTGTTTCAGCGAAATCCAAAAAGTCATTGGTCTTTGTAGAACTTATTTCGAAACTTCCGGTTGATTCAGGTGATGTTGTGCCTAAATATTCGCCTATCAGAGGAGATATGTTTTTGATCACATATTTGAATCCTTGGTATGGAGATATACTTATCTATCTCTATATTTTGAAGTGCCCCACCTCTACTTCTCGTGATGAGCGTCGCCGCATATGCCATCAGGCCAAGAATTATCTCATACTTGATGATATGTTGTATCAAAGAGGTGTAGACTGCATCTTGCACTGATGTCTCACTCACGAAGAAGAAGTTATTGTGCTTAATGATTGCCATACCGGAGCATGTGGCGGTCATTTTTCTGGGTTGGAAACAACCCAAAATATTTTATGAGCAGGTTACTTCTAGCCGACACTAATCAAAGATTGTATTGAGTCGTTCAAGAAGTGCCACTCATGTCAAATCTTCTCTCAGAAGATGAGAGCACATCCCACTCCCATGTTTCCTGTCATCACAGTTGGTCCCTTCACCAAGTGGGGGATTTATTACACTACATGCAACCCTCCTTCAGCAATGGGGCACCGTTATATCATTGTAGTTGTAGACTACTTCACGAAGTGGGTCGAAGCTATGCCAATGTTTAAAGATGATGGAGAGACTGTGGCTCTCTTTTTATTCAACTAGATAATAGCAAGGTTCGGTGTCCTGAGAGAGATTGTCACTAACCATGGCAGTCACTTTCAAAACCAGATGATGATCGAGTTAACATCAAATCTTGGGTTGTGGTAAGAAAATTTGTCGCCCTACTACCCCCAAGAAAATGGTCAGGTGGAAGCTGTAAATAAATCTCTTAAGACCATCTTACAACGAACGATCAACTTAGCCAAGTCAAATTGGCATTTGATGTTATACTCAGCATTATGGGCTTACCAAATGTCTATTAAGACTACAACCGGTTTCTCACCTTTTCAACTCGTTTATGGGCTAGAAGCAGTCTTGCCTATCGAATGTCAGATCCCATCCCTAAAGTTGGCAGTACAATTATTGTCAGACACTTCTCCACTTGAAGAGCGGTTATTATACCTTGAGCGGCTCAATGAGAAGCGTCGTGATGCAGCCCTGGTCAACGAGGCTCACAAACATAAACTCATGTGTCAGTATGATTGGTCCATTCATCCTTGGATTTTCTCTGAAGGTGACCTTGTCCTAGTCTATGACCAAGATAAGGACCCCCTGGGGGCAAGAAAATTCAAACCCATGTGGTTCGGACCTTTCGTCATAAAAGAGGTTCTTAAAAAGGGTGCTTATCATCTGGTCGAATTTGAGGGAAATGCTTTTGCGGAGCCTAGAAATGGGCTCTACCTCAAGAAGTATTACTCATAGGTAGGTCACCATGGGTAACTTTTTGTAACATATGTATAGTCTTTGTACTACTACTTTCTAGTTTCTTTTAGTATTATGGACGTGTCATTTTTTATGTTATCTTTCGTCACTGTTGCATATGTCAAGTGAATCCGAGGTGTTCATTGGGTACGCAGATGGTGCTAGCCATCACACTCGGAGGCTTGCCTCCGCAACTTGGGTAATTTTTACACCTCGAGGCCAGGTATTATCTTCCAGATTTATATGTTTAGGTGACACCACAAACAATGTCGTTGAGTATAGTGCAGTTATTGAGTTGCTTCGTGACACCCTGTCATTTGGTATCTCTCATCTTCGGGTCTATCTAGATGCTCAGTTGGCTGTGTCTCAGTTAAATAGAGTCTACCGTGTTCATGATCCGACTTTAAACCGACGATTCCTTAGGGTACATCTCTTAGAATGAAGCTTTGATTATATTACATATTTTCATGTTCCTAGGAGTTTAAACCAAATTAAAGATACTCTAACTAATCAAATATTAGATTGGCATATTGCACACATATGAAAGGACATACACATAAACATGTAAATACATTTTTAAAGGAAAATATGATCCATAAGACACAAAAAGAAATAAAAATCCATATATAATATCATAATCATCAGAGTACATAGGTGGACGCAAGCGCCTCAAAAGTATGACCAGTAACGAGTCATGGGGCTTATGCCCTCAAAAAATATATACAAGTAGTGCTCTCGGCACGTGAAAAGTATAAACTCACTAAGGTCAGGGCCTCTGGGCCTTGTTGTAATGATCAACAGTGTTTGCCAAATGTCGAAACAATCGAACCCACATCTGTGGTGCCCCCACTACATGAGGTTGCATAGATGGTGGCAGATCCTCAATCTCTGCCATAGGGATTGTGCAGGTAAGTGAGGTAAATTTTCACTCAACTCATCTCAAAACCCTTTCAGCCTCCCCGGATGGAAGCTATCCTACTATTTTTGGTCTCTCTACGATGGCAGGTGTAGCCCCTGGCTAAGGATGATGCATGTTCCTCGCATAATCAGCAGTTCGCACTGGTCCCACATCTGCACACAATAGCCACATATCCATCAAATACTCTGGTATAAAAAAAATGATATATTAAAAAACAAAACAAAACAATGATGCAAACTTACCCATCTCTCCTCACTCCTCACTAGGAGGTACTAGTATTTCAGGATCTCTCGAGAAATCAATCCCAACATAAGGGTAATCCTCTATGACTGGAATCTGTCGCGACAACCAAGTGAATAAATCATCATCAAAGGACTCATTGGTCCTTCCACCACCTTTTCGTGGTAGTAACATTGCCCATCTGCAAACCGCAGGAAGAGAGGCCTGATGTCCTCGTACCACCACTTGAGGACTGAATCTCAGAACTCTTTCAAAGAATAAAGAGCATAGAATCATCCCGAACCCGAAGTTCCTCTGCATCCGCGACCGGCAATCTACCAACTGCCTCTTCATATAATCTAGTAGTGTAGTGCTCCAGTAAAATATATGTGCATTTAAGCACTGGACTGTATAGTTCATCTATGCACAGGACACCTAATGTAGAGCCGTAGAACCAGTCATCCACCCAATAAGTAACAGGACATTTTTTGGAGTTTTGGGTAACTTTTGACGGTCCATGGAAAAACCTCAGATGATCAACTTGAGCATGTAGGTTAGGTTTACACCCTGACTTTTGTATCTCATTGTCTTTATCCCTTTGCCATAGGATCGATCCCATCAGGTTGCAACATGGAACCATCATTGCTGCTTTAGAAGTGTCATGAGTTGGTGGTAGAGCTTATCGGAACATTGATGCCCTAGGTAGATCCCGGTTGCATTATGGTGTCCATGTTGTCTCTAATGAATGTAGGCTCGGGAGTCCTTGTTGTTTTTCCTGATTACGAGTTTGAGCCTCATTTGCATGATTCCTTTTCACTCTTGACCTCACCCTTGGGACTCCCAAAAAACATAACGGGTCTTCTTTTAAGCCCTTTTCAGACCCTCTAAACATGAAAAGATTTTTGAGCAATCTTGTGGCAATTCACACTCGTTAAACTGAAATTTGAAGTCACATTTGTCCGATGGTATTTTACCCCTTTTTCGGTCTGGATGGTCAACTGTACGAACAAAGGTATACTCTAAGGAGCTTCAATTCTCTAGAAGAGTACTCTCAGGTATCATTTTAACCCTTTTTCGGACCTGGGGGACTAAATGTACGAAAAAGGAACCCCCACGAAATCCATAGTTAAGATCTTTTCAGACTCCCTAAAATTGAAAAGATCATTGAGTGACCTTATTCTTTCACACTAGTTAAAATGGTCTAGAAGAACATTCTCGACTCCTTAAAAATGGTCAAGTGACTCCTTAAAAATGAAAAAAATGGTCGAGTGACTCCTTAAAAATGAAAAAATGGCTGAGTGATCTTGTCTTTATCACACTTGTTAAAATGGTTTTGAATAGATGTCTTTTCGGTGCTAGTTTACCCCTTTTTCGAACTGACTAGACTACCTTCGAAAAAGGTACCCCAGTGGAGTCTCCTTTTATGTTTTTTCAGGCTCTCTAAATATGAAAAACCATCGACCTTACCTTATTTGGGCTCATTAAATTCACATTGAAGGACGTTACCATTGTGTGTTATATTAATCACATTTGCATACCCGCGTCTTTATCCTAATGTCGGCTCCATGTTTCTCTCAAATGAACTATCTAAAGCATGCCTTATATGCAAGCCCTATAGCACTTTGCCTCTGCGTCTTGACACCTTTGGCCCCTGGAGGATTTTTCCCAAGTGTCCTTATTTTAAACATTAGTCTTGTCCCTGCACCCTGAACTTGCATGTTTGCAACACTCATTCCTCCTTTGTAACGTAACATTCTTTTATTCTTTTTCCAAAATTATTGAAAAAAGACAAAAAAATCAAATATACCCCAAAAAGAGGAAGGGAAAAGTATTTTCTTTATTGGCAACATAATGAGTCACCCTTGGATAAATCACATCTGTCTATTTGTTTGTCAAACTCTGATATTTAATATGACCTTAGGAAGACGATCTCGCTACATAGATTTGTGTCCTCCTCCGTTTGGTTATTCTTCCAAACATATGGAGAGTTTGTGTTGCCTCCTGCCTCGTAAACTTATGTTAATGCCATGCTGCTTGACTCTCATCATTTGTCATGTTATTGTCCAAGGGAAGTTTTTTAACCAAGACTGAGTCAGCCCCTCTGCAATTTGTCTCTTTCCCTCATACCCGGCCATCTTGAACATCCAATCAAGTCTTTGTTCGAAATCAATGAAGCCTTCAGTCTGATCATCAAGATTCTCTAGTCCATGACTGACGAGCCATCGAATACCTCTGGGTAGTGAAGTTGTACACTCATATTACACTTCTACCCGAGTTTTGAAGATTTTTAAGTTGTTTCTTGAGCTCTGAAGACCTCATCTCCAGCCATTAGGCCTCATCAGCTTCTAAGAAGATGGATACTCTACAAATATATCTTTTTTATTTCGAGATGTAGCTCCACTGTGTAGTGTTCACGGCTACACTTTATATAGTTATATGACATAAATCTACAGTGTATTTGATTGGTAGCCATGATTATATTTTATCCCGAGCATGGGTATGCCCGCCTTGGTGAGACAATTATTATTTTGCAGATGGCACCTCCCGATTTCTAGTCCCTTGGCTCACTTGTTCGGTACATCGGTGAAGATTGTTAATGTATTTCGGCCATTAGATGCTCTTCTGACCTCACACATTAGGGGGAATCTATTATAGCCCTAATTTGTACCAAACATGCTTACCTAGCATCAGGCCATCTCAAATTCCTTCTTTGCCAAAACACTGTTGAACAACTCTTCTTAAAAACCCCTTTTATAAAGGCCCACATGCCCTCCTAGATTACTACATGCATGTACACATTAGTTGACCCAAGACATCCCGCGTGTACCTACAAAAGCATGAAAAAAGGAAATTTGTTGATGGAACACATGGCTTTGGGTGATTTAACTAAACCTTTCCACCATGCATGGCCAGAAGTTCGACCAAATACCTAGCTTCTTCTAGCCTATAAAACAAGGGTTAGGGGTCCCATTTAGAAGAGGAGAATCATAGTAAAGAAACTATACCCGATTGTGCATTCCCTTTGTCCCAACCTTTAGCCATCTTTGTGCAAAGAGAAATATAGAGAAAATAAGTTGGAGGACAATTGAAGAGGAGCCCAGGACCAGGTTCGTGGAGTAATGGTCAGCTTCATCATTATAAATCGATTTGTTAAATTTAATAATAAAGAAGTACTTTTCTCGTCCCACCATATGAGGTTTTCATGGTTTATTGCATATATGTTGATTAAATATCTAACCCATTAATCTATAGATCAAATGCATGTGGAGTTCTGTGTTTATCTTGTGTGAATGCAGGTCAAACTTGGGAGGAGAGTTGCAGTCAAAGAGCAATCAAGCGTGAAGAAGGATCGATATCAAACGCCTGAAATAAGGTATGCTCACTTGATCTTCTTAACTACATATTTTCTTAAGAATAGTGGGGATTAGGTCCGGGATGATAGTAGAAAGTAGGAATCTTTAGGTCTTCTATGCATGCATGATAAAACCCTAAGTGCTAGTCCGTAGAGGGATTTCCCACTCACAACACCTATGATGAAATCCATGGAAACCTCTTCCCAGCACTGACTTGGGATGGATAATGGTTGTAAAAGACCTAGGGTCTTAATTGTTTCAACCTTATTTTGTTGGCAAACCAAACATTCTGCCACAAAACTTTGAACATTAGTTTTAAGGCCATCCATGTGATTGGGTCCTTGACATCAAACTTCCTCATATCGATCTTAGGAACGTGGTTGGTCTTCAACCCAAAGTTGGAGCTTCTCCATTCTTGATTCACCTTCCTTGTGTCCTCATCATGAATTTCATGCGATGCATTTTCGCTCTTAGGTGTCTTCTCTGTTACGAAATTTTCCAATACTTCCATGATCTCCTCTTTTAAACCATCCATCTTTGCCTCCAACTTAGCTTCCATCTTCTGTAGTTCATCTTTTGTTACTATCTTCTTTTGTAAATCATTTATGTCCCTATTCATTTCTTCACCTTCATTGAGAGTCCAATTAGGATTGTCTGGAGGCTTGTTTGGTGTAGAAGTTCCCTTTTTGGGTGGAATGTTGGCCAAGTATCACTTTTGAACCTTTATTTTGAGGTGGTTTTGCTAGACAATATTTCTTCTGTTGTATCTCCCAAGTTTTGGCCCTTTTGGGTATGAAAATTTATTTTATGTAGTTCTCTGATATTTCTTCTCTGTAATGCCACAGGTATGATAAAAATTGGATGTGCCAAGTGGAATTTACGATAACCTCCCCACAACTTGTTGATTTTTGGTCTTTCCAAGAGATCTCACTTGTATAGTGTGCCACACACAAAATAATTAATATACAATTCTGAAACTCATACCATAAATACTAAAGAATTTACATGATCTAATGAAACCTGTCCCACTCAATTTGTATACTCTAGGAAGAAGTTATGATTATTTTACCTGGAACACCTTCTTGAGACTAGTCAATAGGACTAGTCAGATACCCTATCTTACACAGGGTGTATCTACAAATTTAAGATGACCCAGAAGATGAAATTTTTAGCACAGATACCTTACTAATTTTTGTGAATAGACTCCATATTTCAAGGTCTGAAATGTTACAGAAAATATTTTATAGCGAAAATTCCACAATGACTCAGTTCAGGATGATTCCAGAACCCTATCCTGTATAGGTTGTATCTCCTAAAGTATAAGGCCTCGGGAGCTGAAATTTGAACCCAACGTACATTGATCTGTCTACTAAATATCCTCCAAGCCGTTCCTTTTGAAACATTGTAGAAAAAAAGTTATAGTTAAAATTCGAAGGTGTCTCAGATGTAGCTGCAAAACCCCAAATCCTTGAGCTTTGATACCATATGTTAAGAACCAAATATCAATATAGCATAGAAAAACATCAGAAAAAGTACTCAATGCCTTGAAAAAGAGATAATTTTAGATAATAAGCCTCTTCGAGGGGGAAACCTCCTCTTACCCCACTTAAATGTTCAAGTACAAGATGATTCAAAATGAAAATGTCTCCTTGGTATATATAGGAGACTAGGAGGTATAATTACAAAAAATGGCTTAAAGCCGGCATAAATAAAATAAAATTACTAATATAATATGCCCCAATTAAGGGGTAATGAGCCAATATTAGGGCTTAACAAAACATGAGTGTTGAAAACAAGGAGATCGGCTGACAAGGAATTATGAGTGCAATTATGATGATGAAAGAAAAGTGTACTTGAGATGCATTGCGAACTATCTGATGAGATGACAATTTACAAAAAGAACTTGATTTGACCTTCTAACGGGTAAAGGGACAAAGTGGAGAGGTTTTAGTACATCGTGGAAGTGGTGACATGTCAGTATGGGGATGGAAGCATAAGGATAATGGATTGTCTAATATTAACATAAAGATAAAGATATAACCCAAGGGTAATGGGCCAACATCAACACTAATTTTATTTGTGCTAAAACCTAAAATGAATATAAGGAAGATGACAAAATTAAAAATTAAACAACACTAATGATAAAAATCAAGAACCTAAAGGCCGAATTAACCCAATCAATTCCATGTGATAACAATTAGGGGTCTTTCATTTCTGCCCCGCAGTAGACATGCCTGCCTTTGCTGCTTTTGTGCCCTCTTCTTCCCCAACTGTCTCTGGACGATCAGTGATGTCTTCGACCAATACTTTGTCTTGTGCCTAGGACTGTCATGGTCACACTATGTCATCTGATCTTGCTGGCATCTCGGGGTTAAGGTTTGAACCCCCATTTTCGGCATCAAATCTCTGCCCTATCTCTCCTTGCTAAGTTGTAGGGAGATCTTCCTCGACCTTCATCGAACTAATTGATCATGTCCTCGAGCTAGACTATATTCTCAAGCTGTTTCATCCTCGCTTGGCACCTTTAGCCTTGTTGGGTGACCGTGACAAACTGGCCTGGTGACCCAAACTTTAGTGGAGTCACCCTTTATAACTATTGTGACCTCGGCTTGCTACTTCAGTGATTGAAAACTAGGGCACAGGTTCTTTTTCTCACTCTAATCTCAAAATTTGCTAAGTGTTGAATAACTCTATGCTTTTTTGTCTTTTATAGACCAAGTTATGTTCACTTTTACTTTTTGCATGCATTTGCACCAAGTTTACTTTTCACTGCACGTTGTCTTATGATGTCTATCACAATAATCACCGTGCGATACTTTTCCTCGTTGTTTTTTTATTTTCTCTATTTTGTATTTTTGTATTTATTTTTCCCTCTTTTTCTCCTTTTTATGTCTTTTTGTTTTCCACTGTTTTGTCCTAGCTTCTCCTATAATACACTATGTACATGTTCTTTGTATTGTGTTGTAACTCTTAAGTGATAGGAGGTCGAATGTCTTTGTATTGTTTAAGTCGACTCCCATTGATCAGTCCTTTTAGTTTCATTCCTCCCAAGTATTTTAACTATACATATCGCCCATCTGTGACAGTCTTCACTTCATATGGCCCCAGCCAATGCATCCTGAATTTACCCGGATACTTAAAAAATTTATTGTCATAGATCAAGACTAGGTCTCCCTCCTTGAAACTCTTCCTCTTGATATGTATGTCATGCCAATATTTGTCTCTTTCTTTATATACTTCTTGATGAAATCCTGCCAAAATCCTATCCTCTTCCATCTCCATTAGTTGATTCAGTCTTTCCTTTATTGCGCCTCTTTCTATCATGTTGGTAATTGTTGCTATGCACAAACTAGGTACAAAACATTCTAATGGTACTATTGCTTCTTGCCCATACACCAATCTGAATGGTGTATATCCTGTTAGCTTCTTATATGTAGTCTTGTATGCCCATAGTACTACTGGTATTTTCAAGTCTCAATCATCCCTGTTAACATTGCAGATATTTGTCAGAGAATTCTCTAATATCTTATTGAAGGATTCTAATGTTCCATTTTCTTGAGGATGGTATGGTGTACTTTTATGATGATAGACTTCAAAATCCCCAGTCATAGCCTTGATAGTATTGTTGATAAAGTGATTACCTTGGTCACTCATAAAAATCCTTGGACAGCCAAATTTGTTGATCACTTGCTCAAACAAGAAGTGTGTTTTTGTCTCTTCACTTCATTCTTTGACTGGTGCTGCTTCTTCCCATCTTGTTAAGTATTATGTCAAAGTAATTATATATCTTTCTCCTGACCTTTTTGTTGGTGGATTGATTTTCCCCACAAATTATGTTGCCTATTTTTCAAATACCTACAAAGTTACTTGTGGTATTAGGTGCTTCTATTGCCTATTCATTTGTAGAGGGTATTTGAAAAATCCCTCTACAAATGAATATGCTTCCTGAACTCCCACATTCTCTAGGAATTCATCTATAAAAGGTGTAGGGATGGGGTCATGTAGGCAAGCATTATTCAGTTTCTTGAGAAATACACAAATCCTTATCCCCCCTTTTTTCTTCTCCTGAACTACCATAGGGCTTATCCATTTAGATTCCTCCACTGGTTCTATGATACCATCTTCCAAGATTCTGTCAATTTATGCTTTCACTTTCTGATTATATATTGGATTTAGTCTATACGTCTCTGTTTGACTGATCTAGCGTCAGGTTTGAGAGGTATCTTCATCTCTCCTACCTCTCATGTTATTCCTTTCATCTCTGCAAAGGTTGTTGGGAATAGGTCATTGTATTCACACAGTAACTCTGTTATACATTCTATTGTTTGTTCATCCCAGTAGTCTCCAATGTTGGACATTTTGGGATTCTTCGTTGTCCCAATGTTGACTTTCTTCACCTTGATTGGCACAAAAAATACTTCTAACTCTAGGGATGGGCCTTCCACCTCTCTTTCTCCTTCAATTTCTATAATCTGAATGTTATGTGGGTCATCTTCATATGGTGCTTCTTCCTGCACATGATAACATGACAATAGTTATTTCACTGTCTGTTTGTTCTATTATTGATACTATGTCATGATTTCAACCTCTGATTCATCAATAAATATCACACCTCTTATCCACTTAAGTATTGAATCCATGTTGGGGTTCTCATGTTCAAATGAGAAGGTTACTATAAAATTTTGTTGTAATGTTGTCCATTTTGCAGTGCCTCTGCGCAGTTCCTGGTCTACATACTAGTTTGTTGGAATTCCTTCCAATGTATGGATGAAGTGATGAGTCCATTCCTCTGTTTGTATCATCCTCCATTGTGTCTTGCATTTCTACAAATTTTTTGTTGGTGTCCCGTGTCCATCATATCTCTGCATTTTATTGTTTCCATGCTCTGCGTCGAATATAATGTGCAATAGTTGCTTACATTGGTACCCGTCCTTAACTGCCTCTTTGTGCGCACCCCACCATCTTCCAGGTGTTTCCTTGAGTGAAATTTCCAGGGATAAGAGGCTCTGGTTATCTAACACTTCATCTTTGTATCTTGTTAGAAATTATTCTAAGTCATTTATGCCATGACAACTAGGAGGTTCTCTTATCTTTGTACCCACCCATACTACTACGCGGTCTAGTCTTGCGCACCTTATTGTGGACACTTCATGTAATATTTGTTGCCAATTTTCCAGCCCTGTATATGAATCAGAAGCACATAATGTGATGCTCCTCCACCTGAGTACTCTATCTGCAGTTGGGTGGACATAATCTTCTTCACGCACGGTTGTTCTGTATAACTGGTTTAATTCCTCTAAGTCCATACAAGTTGGTTCTATGAACCTTTCTCCTTATGAAGGGTCTAATGGTGAAATGATGGATAAGTTTTTATGCCATCCACTATTTCTTTCACTTCAAAGTCTACCTTAGTGCGCACTCCATCCAGATCTATTGTCACCTCTTTTAGCCTTCCAATTGGAAAAAATTTGTGTTGGTTTTCTAGCTTCAATTGGATAGGTGAGTAGCCTAATGTGGTCTCTCCCATACATTGCCATGTATTATTATGTAAAACATTGACCTTAGAGCCTAAGTCCAATATAATGTCTCCCATATAGAAATCCCCAGTGTTAGCATTCAATCTGAATTCGCTGCTTGTCCTCCTTCTCGTATGGAGGTGATTGATTGTTTCCTGTTTTAACTTCCTCTCTTCCTATGATATGGATTTTATGAGCAGAATGAAATGACTATAGATTATTTACATATGCTTAACACAAAATAACAGAGATATAGTAAAACCGGTTTTCTATTCAATAAGAAAATAAGCTGAAACTATAAAATGTAACGGAAAACAAGCTTGTTGGAATGGTGGTGGCTTATCTCTGAGAAGAGATGTGATGACTGCACTCATTCGCAAGAATATCATTAAAATGAGGCTATGAAGGAATTTTTACAATAAACAGGAATGCCCAAAACCCTAGACATCCAAAAAACCTAACCCTAGGAGATGAAGCACCAAAAGTCATGTGGGCCCCGTTTGGGTAAGTTAGTACATCAACTTCCCGGAGTTGTAACTTTTGCATAAGATCTCTATTTTAGGGGCACGATATTCCGTTGGAAAGGTATCATCGAGGAGATTTTTTTGGGGGAAACATCGAAGAAACTTCTATGTTTTTCACCGTTTTCCCAAAAAATGTCGTTTAGGGCCTCAAAACGGCTCCGGAAGTTTCAGGACCTGAAAAACTACTGAAATAGTAAGTTGCCAAAATTGTCAGAAACCTATTTTGAGCCAGTTGTAAAAGGTGGGTGGCCACTGATATCCACCTGGATCAATCCTCCCTCCTTAGGAAGCAATGGTCTCCATTGCGTTGAGTTCCCCCATCATATGAGGAAAGTTTTGTTGAACTTGGCCCCGGGTGAGCCACTTGCCTTGGTGCAGGAGTTGCCCTGCTTTGATGACTCGATAAAGATGGATCCTTTGTTGTCAACTTCCCTTGATCTGTGTGTCCATAATTTGATCATTGGATGCCTGTTGTATGCAGTCAGGGTTGATCTCTATTTGTGTCAGCTATTATGCTACTTCTGAGGTGTTCAATAATGGTGGGAAATAAGGGCGAAGGAGATCCATGTTGAACACTGGGTGCAGGCCAAGGAAAGGAGGAATGTTGACCTCAAAATAATTATCCCCCATGGCCTTGGTGATGGTGTACGACCCATAATGAAGTGGGAAAAGATTCTTATGGGGCCTTGTAAGGCATTATTTCTGCAAGTGCAGCCAAACTTTGTCGCCCACTTGAAACTTATGTGGCACCCGATGTTGATCATGGTGTTGCTTGTACTTGTCATTGGACTTCTGCAGGATATCCTGAACCTATTGGCGGATGTGTTGGATCCTCTCAATGAACCAGGTGGCTTTGTCAGCTTCAGCTGGAGCAGGAGATGAGTCGGTCGAGGTGACCGAAAGGAAAAGTGCAACATCTATGGGACCCAATGGTTGGAATCCCAACCCCACCTACAAGGGGTTGTGGTTGGTTGAGCTATGTAGGGCTCGGTTGTAGCTATGTTGGTCATAGGGAAGGCTCTCATCCCATGTGCGAGGGTGCTTGGAATTATACATGCAAAGGATATGCACAATCATTCAATTTATGACCTCGGTTTGGCCATCTGTCTGGGGGTGGAAGGTTGTGGATTTGGTGAGCTTGGTGTCCAACAGTGACCAGAGGCTCGACTAGAATGTGTTGAGAAATAGATTGTCCCAATCTAAGACAATGGTTTGTGGGATTCCAAAATGTACCCAAACTCGTTCAAAGAAGAGCTTGGTAGTGGCCTCTACTATGATTCACTTCTTGCAGATAACCAGAATCGTAATCTTAGAAAAGTGATAAACAACCACAAAAACACAGTCATTTCCCTGCTTGGTGGATGGGAGGCCTGACATGTATTCCATTGAGATGGATTCCCATGTCCTTTCAGTCGTAGGAAAAAGGGTGTACAGACCCTATTTCTTAGTGGTCGATTTGGCAATAGTGCAGTCATTTCAGGACCTGATATACTTGTTGACCTCCTGTCGAATTTTCGGCCAGTAGAAATGTTTGTGTAGCATCGCCACTGTCTTTTCGATGTCGAAGTGTCCTACCACTTGAATGTAGTGGGCTTCCCAAATAAACTTCATTCACTTGCTTGATGGAACATAGATATGGCCCAGACGACACAACAACCCATCCTGGAGATGGAAATTATCAACAACTGTGTTTACACCCAACATTTGGTAGGTGGTGGAAAAGTCCAATTCTATCTCATAGAGTTGGGGCCATCCAGGGGTATCATGGCCATAAGAGTCTAGCACCGTGGTGAGTTCCATGACTGGTGGTCTGCTGAGGAAATCAACGATGCATTTGGTGCTCCTTGTTTTATACTTGATGTTGAGGTGGAATTGTTGCAAGTATGTGGACCACTTTTTATGGCAGTCATTCTGCAATTTTCCTTGTGTCTGCATGAATTGCAGTGGCTTATGATCATTTTGGATGATTGTCTACTTCCCAAGAATGTAATGTCTCCACTGGCGACAGGCTTTCACAATGGAGTATATTTCTTTGTCGTAAGTAGGGTACTTACGGACAAAATCTGATAATGGCTCACTATGATAGGCCATGGGGCAGCCATGCTGAGTGAGAACTACACCCACAACATAGTCTGAAGCATATTTCTCGATCTCAAAGGGTTGTTGTAGGTCTGGTAATGAAAGTAATGGGGCTGATCACAAGAGTTGCTTCAAATCATTGAATGCTTGTTGTTGGGACCGGCCCCACACAAATTTTTCTTTACCACCACCCCTGGTTATTCAGTTGAGGGCCCAGGAAATATGGGAGAATCCCAACATGAACCTGCAGTAGAAATTGGTAAGGCCCAAGAATATCTAAAGCTCATTGAGTTTGGTTGGGGCTGGCCAGTGATGGATGACTTGGATCTTGGTTGGATCCACATGTACAGCATGTTGATCAATGATGTAACCCAGGTAATGGACCTTGTCCATACCAAAGGAGCATTTTTCCAAGTTGGCGTATAACTTGTGTTTCCACAGGGTGTGCAGAACCTGTTGAATATGCTGCAAGTGTTCGGACCAAGTCTTGATGTAAATGAGAATTTCATCCAGATACACCACTAAAAACGTATTGGTGAATGGTCATAGAATATCGTCCATCATCCTCATGAAATTGGCTAGAGCATTTTTCAAACCAAAGGGCATGACCAACCATTCAAAAAGGCCTTCCTTTGACTTGAAGGTGGTCTTGAATACATCTGTTTGTTCTATCAGGACTTGGTGGTAGCCAGACTTCAGATCAATCTTACTGAATTATTTGGCCCCCGTGAGTTGACCAAGGAAGTCGTCGATTGAGGGAATCAGGTACCAGTTTCTGACTGTGATTTTATTCAGAGCCCGGTAATCAATGCAGAGTCACCAAGTTCCATATTTCTTTCGTACTAGCATGATTAGGCTCCCGCAAGGTGATGAGTTCAATGGATGTGCCCCTTTGTTGGCACAGGGGAAGACCTAGGGTTCAACTCTAATAGTGCACCAACAATCCCTAACTACTGGACCTTTCGGCAACACCTTTGAAGTAGATGCAGTCTCACCCGAAGTAGCAATAGGGGGTTGTAGGATACATGTGTCTACAACCAAAGGAAATGCAAGTGGAATCAAGTCAACCACACACGGAGAACATATTATTCTTTCCAAGCATAAACCTACTTCACAGAGTTATATATCAGATCTAACATACTAGTGCATCATCAGAGTAACAAAATTAAAGAACACAGCATTAACCACTCACAACAAAAGATGTACGTGGTTCACCCTCTCCCTAGGGCTACGTCCATAGAACTATGCTTTATAAAATATTAATTGAAATCTTATAGTTCTATCTGCGCTCTTAGCTTGCAAATATTCTCTCCTTCTCTCTTCTCTCTATCTCTTTCCCCTGCGCACCCAGTTGTAGGGTTGATCTTCGCACCCAGCTGAAGATCTTACAACACAAACTTCCCTCTCAGTAACAACAACAATCAATCCTCATACATAATCTTTCCCTATCTCTACTCTATCACATGTCCTCTTGACCTTTATTTATACATTACAATAGCTCACCGACAGCCTTAGGCCAAAACCTAGGTGTCAAAACCCTAGATACCAAAACCCTAGGTGTCTAAAACCCTAGGTCAACTTGACCCACGTTTTCAGGGATTTGCCAACTTGTCTTTCATTCCTTCCCATGAGCTTCTCCAAAGCATCTACCGGTGGATTTTTCCGCTTGATGATTTGTCCATGATCCACCTTCCTTGTTGATCTGTCTTCCTTGATCTCCTCGTCCAACAAGTTACTCTCTCAGACTTCGCTCCATCTTTTCTACTTCTTTAACCACTTTGACCTAATCTCAGTCAACCTTCCTTCAGCGCAGTTCACATTTCGCCTTTTCTTCTGTAATATTCACTTTCTTCCATAACCAAGGGCCAAGAGGCCCCCAACACTCACCTATGACTCATCCCGAGGCACTCTGATCTGAATCTTTTGTTATACCTCAACTTCAAACTGCGCAGCTCAGCCTGTGTTTTTCTACTATATTCCTCCACCCTATGTGCAAATTGTATTTATTGTGTCTCGTACCTAGTCTCAACTACACCTGGTACTTAGACCCTATTCCTTATGTTTTTATCGAGAGATGCGAGGAAGCTAGTTGTCATAGTACAATTTCAACTAGCTCCCATTCACCAATCCTTCATTCCACTCACCATTAAAATTCTTTAGTTGCGCAACTCCTCCTTCTGAAACATAGGAAATCTCATATGGCCCAATCCAATGTGTTATAAACTTCCCTAGATGCTTCATGAACTTGCTATCATATACCAATACCAAATCTCCTTTCTTAAATGATTTCTTCTTGATATGCCTGTCATGGTAAGTCTTTTCTCATTCCTTTTGAACCTGCTGATGGAATCCTGCAATAAACCAGTCTTCTTCTAGTTCAACCAACTGTGCAATACTCTCTTGAACAACTCTAATGTCATCCATATCTGTAAAGGATGAAATTCTTAATCTAGGAACTTAATATTCCATGGGTACAACTTCTTCTAGTCCATAAACCAACTTAAAAGGAGTCTGCATTGTCAGCTTCTTACAAGTGATTCTATAGGCCCATAACACTGTTGGTACTCTCAAATCCCAGTCATCTTTGTTTACACTGCAAAGCTTCATCAGCATTGTCTCCAAGATATTGTTGAAGGCTTCAACCGTACCATTCGCCTGCAGGTGGTATGGGGTGCTCCTCTAATGGTGAACTTCAAATTCATGAGTCAGGGCTTCAATAGTTTAATTAATAAAATGTGTACCTTGATCACTCATGAGGATCTTTGGGCATCCAAACCTGGTTATGATATCATCAAATATGAAACATGCAGCTGTAGTTGCACTACATTCCTTAACTTCTCTTGCTTCTGCCCATTTGGTCAAATACTTTGTCACAGTGATGATGTATCTAGCTCCTGTGCGCTTCCCTGGTGGGTTTATATGTCCCACGAAGTCGATGGCCCATTTCTCAAACGCTTGTAAGGTTAGTTGGGGTGCTAATGACATTTCATCTCTTCTAGAAGGTTTACCAAATCTTTGGCATACATCACAGGCTTTGTAGTATTCTTTAGCATCTCTATGTAAAGTGGGCCACCAGAGGCCAACTCTAAGAACCTTTTACACTGTCTCTTTTCCTGCGTAGTGTCCTCCTGCAATGCCTTCATGAGATTCTACTAAAATCAATGGTCGTTCTACCTCCATAACACATCTCTGCAGGATCTCATCAGGTCCCATCTTATATAGTTGTCCAACTATAAGCGAAAAATCTATAGCGCGCACTACCAGTTGTTTCTTCTGAATGACTATGTATTCGGGAGGTGTTGTTCCTGTTGATAGGAACTAAACTATCTCGACGAAGTGATCATCAACCTTTATAATGGCCAACAATTGTGCATTCGGCAATGTATCCTCCAAACTAGTAGGTTCCTCTTCATTTTCCAACCTAGACAAGTGGTTGGCTCCTTTGTTCATCCTTCCTGGCTTTACCACAATTTCAAAATCATATTCCTGAAATAACAGAATCCATATTCATATCCTTCCCCCCAACACTAGCTTATTGACTAGGTATTTCAACGCAGAGTGATTAGTGAACATCTTAAAGTGTCCTCCTAACAAGTAGTGATGAAACTTCTGCAGCACATACACCATGGCTAAACCTTCTCTCTCATTGGTGGTGTAATTTATCTCAGCTGTTGAGAGCTTCTTGCTAGCAAAGGATAACGAGTGGTCAATATCTCCTGCTCCTGGTTGTGCTAACACTGCTCCTAGTGCAATATAAGATGCATCGACATGCACATGAAATTCCTTTCTCCAATCTGGGAAAACCAGAATAGGCGCAGTAACCATTTTATGTTTCAGTGTGTCGAAGCTCTGCTGACATTCTTTTGTCCATTGAAACTGATAATATTTCTTCAAAATATTCTCCATAGGTGTTGTAATCTATGCATATCCCTTAATGAACTTCCTCTAGTATCCAATATGTCCCAGCACAGTGCGCAGTTGTCTGACTGAAGTAGGAGGGGGTAAATCGACAATAATGGAAATCTTAGATGGATCTACCAGCAATCCCTGCTTACACACGATATGGCCTAACAACACTCCAAAGGGTGAAAAAAAAATGCATTTATTCAGGTTCAGGGAAATCTGACATTGTCTGCACTTATCCAACATTAGTCTTAAGCATTCAATATGGTTTTTCAATAAGCTAAAAATAGTCCAATCATCAAAATAGGCTTCCAGAAGTTTATGTAAAAACTCCTTGAATGCTTCAACCACCACCCTATAAAACATGGTTGGTGCATTCTTCAATCCAAAAGGCATCACTGTGTATTGGTAGGATACCCATTATGTTGCAAGTGTGGTCATATGGTGATCTTCCTTGGCAATCTTGATCTGATGGTATCCATAAAATCCATCGGTGAAGGAGTAGACTTCCTGTCCTCCTGTGTTATATAACACTTTGTTAGTAAATAGTGTAGGGAATGGATGATGTAGACATGCATCATTCAACTTCCTGAGATCTACACAAATTTTGATCTCTCTTGTTTTCTTATCCTGAACCACCATAGGGATATTCCACTATGATTCTTCGACAGGTTCTATGATTCCCGCTTCTAGCATTCTTTCTAATTCAATATTTACTTTTTCCTTATATTTAGGGTTCAATCTGTAGGATCTTTGTTTAACTAGCCTTGCATCTGGTTTCAAGGGGATATTCATCTCTCACATGGGCCCTTTAATTCCCTTCATATCAGTGAACTTGGTTGGAAACAAGTCCTAATATTTATACAGTAACTCTGTGATCTTATCAACAGCGGCATCATCCCAGCAATCTCCAACATTAGCAATATTAGTTTCTTTCTCTGTTCCAATATTAACTTTCTTGATTTTGATTGGATGTCCAATAAAAGGTAGTTCAACTCCTGGTCCTTCTATGTCTCTCTGTCCTTCCGTTTCTGCGATGTTCAAATTCCTAGGATCATCATCTTTATCGACGTTGATGTTGGCCTCCGGATTTATAACATTTTCTTGCTGGTTCTTGAAGACATTGTTTACTCTCCTTAAGACTTTTGTTTAGCAAATGGCATTCTTTTTGTGCTATTCATGTTTTGTTACACATATATGTTCCATTGCATACAGAAACCATGAAGTGCTTCCAAAACCACAAATGAGCGAAGAATTCAACTATAATGTGGATGCACTGTCACCTCTTGGTGCAAATACGGTAAAGGGCAGACAAGGAGTAATTTATCTTTGGGCAAAGTTACCAAGTGGTGCTGTTGAAGTTGTTTGCAAAAAGACATGGGGTATGTTTGTGTTTTATTTGGGAATGCTTTCGGCAATATTATTCAAGATGTGCAAATGGTTAGAGTCATCATTTACTTCAGTTTCTGGGGTTATTGGGCAATATGAAAAATGCCAAGATAAGCTAAACAGAGTGCTCATAGCTGGCAAAACCCAATAGTTGGGATCAAAGTATTTAAATTCATGCATAACACAGGGAAACCGTTTTATAACATCTAGGGCAAAGCCACGCATTGCCAGAGGTCAGAAACGTTATGTAACATTGCCAGAGAGAGCTGGAAACGTTATGTAACACTGCCAGAGATCTGAAACGTGGTGTAACATTGCCAGAGAGAGATGGAAACGTTATGAAACATTTCCAGAGACCAAAAACGTTATGGAAAGATATGCCACGATTTCCAGAGATCAAAAACGTTATGGAAAGAGATGCCACGCATGGCCAGAGATTGGAGACGCTATGTAAAGAGATGCCATTCATTACCGGAGGGTTGGAAAATGTGAGATGAGAGCTTCTATGCTCGAGAAAAGAATGCAGAGAAATGGGGGAATAGACATAGCATAGATCAGATAGAGGAATGGAGGTCTCCAAGTGTTGTATTGTCCTTATCTTTTAATAAAATAGTTCAGAGTTGTTCCATTCACACGATTTATGTTATTGCCATTCGGCTATAGGGTTTTCATTAACATGATTTCCTTTATTACCAGTTTGTTGTTAGTTATCTTCAATATGCATTGAGTGAGCCAGTCTGTGGACAGAGAAGGCAGGGCCCCCTTCGCTGGAAATAGAGCTGATACATTGTATTTACAATAGATTTCATCCATTACTTTTCAGTAAAGATTCAATCCCAATCTACATTGCCAGTCTTCTCATGGGTTTAATAGCATAGAAGTAGCATTCCATTTGATTGCAACTGAGGGTTTAGCATTTCAAGATTCCAGTTTAGACATTACCTTTTTCAGCCATTGATTTCATTTTTAGTTCAGATTGCTTAACATTCAGGAACTAGTTTGGGTATCGCATGAGATGAAGAAGTTTCATTTGATTACAATAGAACGTTTCATAGGATGGTTGTTGAGTTGTGTGGAGTGATAAGTAGCAAGAACTTATCTGTTTTCAGTTTATCCTTTACATGCATATACAGAACAGTACCGGTTAGTACCGAGTAGTACCGAGCAAAGTAGGGTACAATAGCTCTTTCTAGCGAGTTTCTTTTAGCAGTTCAGAGAGTAGATTGGCATCCTTTAAACCCCCTCTTCAGCCCTGCATTTCCTGTGCTAGTTCCTCTAAGTCTACCTTCCCGAGTTGACAATTAAATGTTGATTTACATGGTATATCTGCAGCTCGACATTTTTGGCGCCGTTGCCGGGGAGGTACTAAAAAGGATTGGAGAGTGGGCTCCG